>CAHIKZ030003145.1:10000-35000 GCA_903632075.3 Acanthosepion pharaonis | reverse complement strand
GGACGGTAATTGCGACAGTGAGATCCGTAGACGTATTGGGATGCCCAAGGAAACATTCTAAAAACTGTTGCAAGACAGGAATATTTCTTTGTTAACGAAGAAAAGAATTTTTAGCTGTTATCTTCTTTACGGCAGCGAATGTTGGACGATTTCCTCAAAGAGGAAGAAGAGATTCGAGGCGACGGTAATGTGGTTCTACAGAAGGATGCTAAGTATGTCATGGATCGAGCATATAAACAACGATGAGATCTTAGAGACGCTACAAACAAGGAGACGTCTTATAGTTAACATCAGAAAGGGGCAGCTGAGTTTCTGGGACACATAATGAGGAAGGTGGCCCTGGAGAATCTGATACTCACGGGTCAAATAGAAGGAAATAGAGACAAAGGAAAACAGCGCGTGACATAACTGACGAGCTTGATGACAGAACGTGGTCTGGGGAACGAAGCAGATGGAAGGAGCTTACAGAGAGTTGCAAGGGAGGGACGGAGGTGGAGAGCCATGTTCGCCCACGTGCTGAACGAACATGGCACATAAAAAAGAACAGAAGTGAATATAACGACTCCGACTGTAAATGGAACTCGAATCGCTGATTTCAAATTTCGAGCCGTTATCCATTTCACCACGCGCACATCCATTATAGTACCTGGTATTCCCAAGCGGACACCCATCTTGATACTGACCAGACTCGACGTTACTTAACTTCGGTGATCGTACGAAAATTGTGTTTCGAAGTGATTTGACCCTAAGCCATATTGACCACGAGGAACGTTAACTTATCAAGATGGCTTATGGTGTAAAGAACTGAAATACAACAAATATACGAAGTTGACATTCTGAGTGGTTCTAGCTGAATACCTTGTACTTCACCCGGACCCATCCTAATCGCGAGGAAATAATTCGGTTTCCGAAATCTGAGCATTTCTTTTCAATGTTTATGAAATGCTTAGATTATTTGATTTTCAAAATCGGAGGCTGGACATTTATTGACGCCGCCGATGCTCATTAACAACAACAGTAATTGCTTTAGTCTTTGATGTGCCCTTCAATCAAACGACGTGTCAAAAGCCGCCGGGTGATTTTTGCCTCCGACGCGTTCAATAGAACGCGCCTTCATTTTAACGTTTGTTTATTGTTTGTGTGATTTCGACACGCAGCACTGCGTTATCAAAACAAATTACATTAGTCAAATTCCCTAACTCTGTACTGAATTTGACAAGTTTTAATCAATAGAAAGTTATCCTGAACATAAATGGAAAGAGAAACAAATATAATGTCTTTATCAGCAACCACTAATATTAATATCACAAACGCAGCAGATGTCACATCAATAAAGAATATATGATGCTGACACGAATGTCTGAAACAATGCTTAATTTAAAGCCTGTTGTAATGCTAAGATGATTTGCTTGAGATTTGAGGATTTATTTACATTATTTGCAATCAAACTAATATATTCATCTTTAGTATTGTTAAAAAAATTTCTCATTTTTTTCCCTCGGCCATCTTCCGTTTCATTCTTCGTCTTTATGTACCGTACACCCTCAGACGTAGGCGACCATGGCTCACAATTCCCTTGACACTTGCAGTACTAAATACATTTTATTTCTAAACCCTGTTCCACCATCCATTTTCTCAAGCTCGTTATATATGTTATGCGTTATTTCCCTCTTGCCCTCAATCTGTCCTGTGCGTAACAGATTTTCTAATCCCTCTTTCCTCATTATGTGCCCTAGAAATTTCAACTCTCTCTTGATTATGTTAATTATAAGATTTCTTTTTGTTTTCATTTTTTTTTCTAAACCTTCCATGCTTTCCTATGCATATTTCTATAGAACAACTTTTTCGTTTCTTCAAGTCTCTTCTTCATCACTAAGGAAATTGTCCAGCATTCAAGGCCATATAGCAAGGGAGAGTTCATTACTCTTTCCTTTGTTTCTAGCGAAGATGCGAATACGTTTAACTTTCACGGCATTTTGAACTGCGCTCTTTATTTATTCTACAACTAAAAATTGTTTTCGTCCCGTTTTCCATGTCCAGGGATACCACGTCTTGTTAGTTATACTTTTCTTTTCTCATGACTGTTTCCAATAATCCTCGTAAGACGTCTTGGATACAGCCGATATAATTAGAAGTTCACTAATAAGTATGACACTGTATGTGTAAAAAATGATAACTCTTTTCACTAATTCCTTTCAAATTCGGAGGACAATGGAAGAAGGAATGGAATTCGCGAGACTATATGAGATTTTTGCCTTTCCCAGAAATTGACTTATGAACTGAGAAAAAAGAGCGAAATGAATTCGCAAGCATATATGAAAGTGTATTTGGACCAATTAAAACCTTAACTTCACATAAAAAAGAGTGTCAGCCGACCAGAAGAAAAGAAAATATCGAACCTACAGGAAATTATTTTTCATACGCAACCAGGAGAAATATTAAAATGAACAAAGTGGATTATCTGAAATCATGTCAAATGTTTCGTTTCACTTCTTCGCGACCAACGTTGAAGTTGTCGCCAGTGTAAAATTACTCACAAATTATATTATTTGCATCTAACCAGCACGTGGCATTTCAAAGAATATTCTCTCAACAATCCATGGAATTTAAGTATTTCTTTTCATCTAATGTTGAACGAATGCAAGCCATATATACCTTCGATTAGCGACGAACTCTCTTAAACATTTTGTTTTTATTATTATTTTGTGTCACATCATTAAAACTGTTGTATGAACATTTCCACTTCATGACAATACGTTACAACTATGGATTTTAAGTATTCTGAATCATTTTCCCGAAACAAGCTACTGACACTACTTCGTCGTTTCTCACATCAATTCATGCTATTCCCAGCATATTTCTGTGGAACCGGATTTCTCTTTGAGGAGATTATCCAGCATTTATTGTTATATAGGAGATCTGATATTACGTAAGAGTTAAGTACTCGTTTCTTTTCTTTCAAAGGACATTTTTTCTGTTTTTTTTTTTTATTAATTAGCTTTTCTTTTGCTAGGCGCATTTCGATATCACAATGCATGTTCGGATTGATTGATTTCCATATCTTCAATTTGTAATTTGAATTTTGGGTCCATCATTTTGCGAAAAGGAACTCTCTTAAATAATTTTAATATTATTTTGTGTCACATCATCTAAACTGTTCTATGTACATTTTCTTTTCATGACAATACGTTAAAACTATGGATTTTAAGAATTCTGTATGATTTTCCTGAAACGAGCTACAGACACTAGTTTGTATTTGCTTGCATCAGACCATGCTATTCTTAGTATATTTCCGTGGAACCACATTTCTGTTGGTTCAGAACTATTTTCAACATTGTGAAGGTTGTCCAGTATTCACTGCTATATAGGAGAACTGATATTACGTAAGAGTTAAGTTTAAGAGTTTCTTTTCTTCGAACGATATGTTTTCTGTTTCTTATTACTTATCTTTTGCTAGTCACCCCTCTCTCGATCCCAATGCATCTTCGCATTCACTGATTTACGTATCTTCAATTTGTAATTTGAATTTTGCTTTCATCATTTTGCTTTCATCATTTTGCTTTCATCATTTTTGCTTTCATCATTTTGCTAAAACCCATACATTCAGACTTTTTTTTTGCAATTGATGTTTAGTCCTTTATTTTCGTTTTCCTTCTCTACATTCTGTAAGGATTCTCGTAGTTTCCTGTCTGTATCTGCTATCATCACTTTGTTATCGGCATACCTTATGTTGTTGAGATTGTGGTCAGCAATGATATATCCTGATAGGGCTTTAATTCTAACGGCCCCCTTGATAGGTAGAAAAGCCGTGTTGAGATGACTCATCTTTGTCTTACACTCCTTTCTGTTTTTGTGTATGCACTGAAGTCATTTCTTATCTATATTCAATAGGGGATTGCTGTCATTATCGGTTCTCGATTATTCTAATATCCTTTTCCCATATCTCAAGGATACCTAACAGGTCTAATAGATATTTGACGTACTTTACCAAATGACCTTGCATAATCTATAAATCTTAGTTATAACTTCTTTTGAATTTGCTCTTTATGATATCATTCTGAGTCTAAATATCGAATTTCTTGCTTCAGTGTCTTTAATGAACCCGAAATTTACTAGTTCCATTACCGTACGCTCTATTATATAATTACTAAATAAAAAGATCACGACATTAAAGATATACTAGAACAGTGAGGTGCCTTCGTGTTGTTTGTTTTCTTATAAGATTTACATGTGTTTATTGAGATGCGCGATACGAATTTCTGGCTTAGGTAGTCGTGAAATATGTACCAGCAGCGTGGAAAGGCAGATCAACATCACAACGACGTTTTGACTATTAAAAAATATCCTGGGTTTAACGATTAAGAAAATGAACGCAACACAACTTGAAGGAAAAAAGGATTACATCGATCTTTCAAGATTGTTATAAAATTTGGGTGACATTTGAGAAAAGTAGGAGACAACAGCGAATACGATGCTGAAATAATCACGAAAATTATGAAGATCCGTTCGTAAATAACTAATTTATAATGATACAGTTGTTATGGGAAAAGGAAATAGAACTGGAAACTGTAGACATATTCTCTCTCTTTGTTTTCTCTTAAAGCCGAGCGTAAAACCAGAAAACATAATAAAATAAAATAAAAAATGTGAATATCCAAGAATACAAGAAAAGAGTAAATTATAAATGTGACTGCTCAATTCGAATTCACTAGAGCGCAGAGTGTAGCTAGGATAGGAAATATAGTAAGATATTTAAGTAAAAATATGAGACTAGCAGAATATTCCATTGTTGAAACATCGGAATCACAGAGCAGTTTTCTGGGATTTCATTTCCTAGAAGTGATATATTACATATCAAAATAAAAGGGTGACAGTAGTAACGATATTCACTGGAGCACAGGTATCGATATAGAATATTGACAAAAGGATAAACAGTTAGATATATCAAGAAGAAGACAAAAAGAATATTGAAAGCGTTGGCCTTACCGAGGAGAGTCCTGGAGATTTAAAGTGGTAACTGCAATGTAACGAAGAGCAAATGACTGGATGATCTGATAATTGTCATTCCACTTGTTCTAAAAACCTAATGAATTTGGAAACATTACAAACATTTCTAAATAATTACAAATGAGGAACGGGATGATAGAGAGAAGAATGGAGAACAAGAAGGGAGGAATTCAACTGAATCATGACGACGAGGCAGATTTAAATGACCATATAAATTTTACAAGTCAAAATGAAGTAAAAGAAAGAAGAAACGATAGAGAAGAAAATGATTTGAACCACATGAGATAATTAGAAAGATGATTGCACTGTAAACGTGAAATGTTAAAAAAGGAAATACCATTCAGAAAGAAGATATTGTAAAATATAAAAAATAAAATTGATGTAGCGTATTTTAAAAATCTATAAAGAATACAGTAAAAGCAATCACAGATATGTGTAAAAACGGAACAAACTTCAGACACTATTATTGTTTAAATTGGCATAAACAGGAGGGAGAATATTGGAACATATATGCTGTTACTACTAATAAAATTAGATTGAGAATACGCCAGACATGAGAAATTTTATCTTGAGCAAAAATAATAATAAATATTCGAGGACAAAGACAATGTTGTTGCTTTGTCTCCAGAGAAAGCTAACAAATAACAGTTCGACGTGGTGGAATGGTTAGCAAGCTTGTCTCGTTAGAACGATTACAACTGAATAGTGAGTTGAATCCACACTGTGTGCCCCATACTTTTGGCTTTGTGCCACATCTTGTCTGTGCTTAGAAAAATCAAACTATCTTCATTAACTGCGACTCTTTCTCTGTAACATTCCTACCTCAAGTGGCTCACAAGCCTTGTACAGCTTAAAGCTCGCTGTAAAAGAAAAAGTTCCTTAGAAAGACCTGGAATCTTATGCATGTGACAAAAATGTTAACAATATTGGGAGTATCGTTTTTACAAAAGAAATACTGATAATGTGATTTTTAAGCTGACTCATCGCGTTCAACATCTCTTTTCAGTAGCGTCTTGGAATCTTTCATATGTTATTTAAAATGTTTTAATACTTCGGGCTACGCTTAGACCTTTTAGCCCTTCCACTTCTCTTCATATAAAAGTGATGATGAGATGATTAGGTACGGTCGTAATTCAGTCAGTCAGTTAAGAGCTATAAAGGATACACGCTTGGGCGATCATATCTTTTTCGATTCATGGTTGACTAGGCAGAATATTTTCTCGCAGTATGCTGCCATTTCTTTCTACGATAGATTAGTTGCTAAACGTGAATATATGACCCAGTCTGTCCTGCTAGTCAACCCATAGCTAAGAGAATTAGGAGTTGGATGCACAGTTTTCCAGGATGGTATTTGCGCGTAAGTGATTGTAATGAACTAGACAGGAATCCGATGTCGCCTATCCGACTTTTCACTACGGGCCGTTATCCATTGCTCACACATACCACTTGCTTAAAGGCGAAGACTAAATCATTTTTAAACAATACGTAACTTTTAAACATACGAATGAAGAAGTCAAAATTAATATGGAAACAGAGGGTCTGGATCTCAATGATTTCCTTATCATATGTCACGTAGAGAACATAGTATACGTCAAGAAGAAAAAAATGAGCGCAGTCGACTAGGTTCGCTGATATCTTTTCTGATGACAATAATCACTGCTATATGCACACATCTTAATACTTCTTCTATGTGTGGTGTCCTTTCAAGATGTTGGCGATCATGGCCCTCCACAATTTCATGTTCTTTTCAGCTCTTCATAAATATTATGTTTTCTTTACCTCTCCTAAACCTTATCTCGTCATCGTTGTACTCAAGTGTTATACTGGAACATACCTATTCTATTGTTAATAGACTCTCCCACGTATAATAAGCAGAGGTAGTAGCAGTCGCGAAATCGCTGAGTGAGTTGGTCTGAGTTCAGTCTGAAGTCGGATGACCAGCTGACCGGTTGAAGTCTCTGACTTCGGGCGGGGAGAAACCCGAACGAGGCTACGCCGAAGGGCGGAGTCTCTTTCGGAGAGGTAAACCGACCCTGAACCCGTTTATACGGGTTCAAAGGGCATATTCTTTGTCCGAGCCCATGGGCTCAGAGATCCCACGTTAAACCTGCCTTGTGCCACATGATGCCCTCGTGGGAGGGTGACTGAATATCGTTCAGCCTGAAGTCGGGCGACCGGCTGACCGGCTGATCGGTTGAACTCTCTGCCTTCGGGCGGGGAGGAACACCAACGAGGCTACACCGAAGGGCGGAGTCTCTTTCGGGCAGGTAAACCGACCCTGAACACGTTTATACGGGTTCAATGGGCATATTTTTGGCCGAGCCCACGGGCTTGGAGATCCCACGTTAAAACTGGCTTGTGCCATATGATGCCCTCGTTGGGGGGATGACTGAATATCGCTCAGTGAGTTGGTGAGTCAGTTGATGTCGGACGACCGTTGGTCGAATACTAAAAGTATCAGCCACCACAACTAGATTGCTGCGTCATTAACTATTATATCAAGTTCCTAACGTTTTGTACGTCGAGCCATTTTAGGACCGACTTAGTGAAATACAAGCCTCAACTGTGAAACTACTCTACAACATCAAGTTAACACGGTAGGTTAGGAGTTGTTTTCCTCTTTCCCTCTACACTTCAGGCTTACGACCACGTCTGGTCGTAACATCGATTTCCGTACGATCACCGAAGTTAAGCAACGTCGTACCGGGACAAATCCTAGACAGGAGACTACTTGGGAATACCAAGTTCTCTATTCTTTTATGGGCGGGATATATAATGGACAATGTGTACGAATTGTTAATCGCAGAGCCGAGTTTCAATTCCCGTCGGGTTCGTTATATTCACATAATTAGTAAGAGTCGTATCACTTTACTATTATTATCTCCAAACAACTTTTTCAATCTGAAATATTTTCTGGCTTTGAATAACCTGAAATGAGGTGATAAGCCGTACAAAATAAATCAGACAGTGTTACCTTCAATCTGTTATTTGAGTACTAGCAGCATGGCCCGGCGTTTTCCCGTGCTTGATTCAAAAATCGTACGACTCATAAAGCAATCACTATCACTTAACTTAAAATATTTTTGCCCTTCCAAGCCTTTAAAGGAGTGCCCTTTGCCGTGCTGATGTTGCTACATGCCATACGTCTTGCCTATCTCACACTGCGAATTTTTTCTAAGCTCCATACTAAACATTAAATCTGTTACGAAAAAAGAACTAAATAAAATGAACACAAAACGATCAGCTTTAAAAAAAAATTTTACTCGTAAAACCAAAACAAAAAACAATGTTGACAACAAATACTTTTTCACACCCAACCCAGTTCTGCGGAATCAGAATCAATGTTCAGTTTAAGCAAGCGAATGGGCCAATTGGAGTCAAGTGCCATGCAGATTTTTTTTTGTCAACTTGTGACGAATGCAGATATCGATTTTTTTTTTTTGCTAGCATGCTAATTAACATTCGTGTCAGTCAGCTGTTGGCTCTCACGCTGGCCAATAGAATTTTCTTGCCTATTCGTGGCAACCAGCTATAGGCTTTCCCTCTGGCCAGTAGGACATGGCCGCAAACAACCTGAAAACTGCCGTAGAAGCATGAAAAAATCGATTATTTCCACTATCGATGGGAGTTGGGAAATGCAAAATCGGTCTTGGCCTTCCCGCTACCTCGGAGCATGTGCATGTAAATTTTGGTGCAAATTCGTCGAAAATTGCGGCCGTGCATTCGTTACACACACACACACACACACACACACACACACACACACACACACATACACACACAAACACACACTAAAAATAAAGGTCATTTTTCAAAAACTTTTTAATTTCTCACATGCTAGGAGAAGATAGTCGTCTGTAAAACCACAATTTTAATTATAATTGCTTCAGTTCTCTTCTTGATCTTTGGGGAGTTTATCCAGAATTCATCGCCATTTTTCTGTTTCTTAATAATTTGCTTACCTTTTAGAAGGCATCATTAAGCATTGAACATTCTATCCTCTGTTAAAGCACTTCCAATATATTTAAATTATTTTTATCATACTGTAATTATTTGTGAATTTTGTATGGTTTTTTCATTAAGTCTAATTTGCAATTAACACGTTACGCTGTTCTTTTTAAGTTTACCATTCAATGCAAAATACTTTTAATGCTAATTGATTTTTTCTCCTCTGAAATGTCTTTGTAGTTTGTAGTTAGTTTTTTCGGCTTGCAACAAAACTTGGTTATTGGTGTCTGCAAAAATGCAACAAGATGATTAAAACACTAATTAAACTACACATATTATGCTCTCCTTAATATTTGACGTTCATAATCTTTCCCTTAGTATTTATTCACTTAAACGACTTTTATTAAATTTTCGATGAGGTAATTACACCTTGACAGATGCCAAGTAAATATCTGTCATAAATTTTTAGGTTTGGCTAAACAGCAGTAATAATTGTTTATTTATTTAATAAAATATTCACACAAAACAAACTACATATCCATCTAGGAAAATGCAATTATATACACACATATTATATAATCTTCTATATTCCAGGTATAGAAATATGAAAAAATAAAGAAATAGCAATCGCGATTGTTAAAAAATTAACTTCGAATCCCCTTTATTTAATCTAAAACAATACTTCATAATTATAAACCAACAAATCGTAAATTAAGATTAATTTTTATGCATTGATTTATATATATATATATATATATATATTTTTATTGCAAATCAATATATATCTATATATATATATAATATAAATATATATATATATATATATATATATATATATATATATATTATAGATATATAATCACATTCACTAGAGAGAGAGAGTTATTTTTATCACCATTGAAATATTTAATTTCCTTTTATTTTGTCGAATATAAGATTGTATAATAACATCAGTTGGGGAGCAAATTAAACGAAATACTATGACGCAATTATCTCTGCCATTTTCAGAAACCGCATGATGTTAAAAAGGCAATCGTGCTGGAAAATTTCAGATGTTTAAAATTCAATTTTTTTTGTTTTTGTAAATTTTTTGAGGATTCAGATTTCAAAATTGTTTTAAATCTGATGGTTTTTCCGAAAATACGGAAGCTCGGAAAACACATTGTAATATTATTTCGATAAGAAAAGAATTTTAAATCTTTTGGCAAGGTCATCAATTCAACCTGAAATCTTAAATCAATTGCCTTTTATATATTTAGATGTCCTGGGTATATATATATACTATGGAAATACGCTATATAATGACAACAGGACACTTTTTGTTATTACAAGCATAAATAACCAATTCTTCGCTGTCAGAAGATTTTTATTTTTGCCTCAAATTTTAAAAGAAAATTAACTCCTCGGACTGCAAACCCCGTGATAATTATGTGTGGATCAGAAGTTGTGAGAGAGATTTTCAAAACTCCTTTTAACACGAAAGAAAAATGAATGGAAGGATTTTTAAATTTATCATTTAAAACTTAAACAAGGAGACTTAATCCAGATGGAAGTGAAGAGACCCCGAATTGTCTGGAGGCAAATAGGACGATCAATAATATTTCATGGAATAAATAATATTCTTTATATATATTTATTTATATATATATATTGGTAATATATATCTAATAAAATAAGATGTCATATATTATTTTCATTTTTTATGTAATTTTGACGACAATATATCCATCGCGATTAGCATGAAACAGAATGGCATTAATTATAATAACTGAAATTTAATAGACCCACAATACCACACAATATATATATATATATATATATATATATATATATATATATATATATATATATATATAGGTTAATAATATTTTGCTATATAATCGAAGTTAATCAAGCTTTAATATATAAATATTAAAACAGATCCAAAAAATATCTTTCAAATTTTTATTCTAACAAAGTATATAAATTACATAACAATAAAATTTAAAAATTACATTCAATATTTAATAAAGATCATTTTGCCCTAGTCCCCCAAGATTTATACAGATGATTAATGGACCTGAAATCCTTTCAAAAGAATAAAATTAAAAGAAACCAGGGAAAATGATTTTATTTTTATACTTGAGACATTAAAAGATCTGTTTACAAATCATTGCATTACATAAATCATAGACATTACTATAGAGAAATTTGAAAAGCTGTAGCAAAATGGAAATTTTAAATAGCATATATATATATATATATAATATTATGCATGGGAACGTGTGTGTGTGTGTGTGTGCATAGAGATGACCTTAATATATATATATATATATATATATATATATATATATATATATATATATATATATTAAAGAGGCCAACAAACAGCTAGCCGACAAAGAAACCTATAAAAGCATACCTACAGATCCCCTTCCCGAATACCAAAAAAAAGAATTAACTAGCTCACTAAACATAATGCTTCGCAAATAATCTAATCGACAAGGAAACATGCACAAATACACAATACACCCACAAACATTACACCTGCTCGTTTTTATCTCCTTCCTAAAATACACAAAAAGCAACAACCCAGGAAGGCCGGTTATTTCATCGTTCAACTGCCACACGACAAAAATTTCCAAATACATAGATCATTACATACAACCGCTAGCTAAGGAAGTAAAATCCTACATCAGAGACACAACAGATCTATTGAACAAAATTAATCACATACAAACAGTTCCAGAGAATGCTATTCTAGTGACTATGGACGTTAGGTCACTCTATTCAAACATTAAAACATCGAAGGGCTAATACCGCCCTTCAGGGAAGCACTTACTAAAAAGAAGAAAACAGGACCCACCACCACCACAGAAGTCATCATAAAACTCATGGAGCATGTCCTTACATTGAATACTTTCAACTCCAATGGAGCACACTACCTTCAAATAAGAGGTTGTGCCATGGGCACCATTGCAGCTCCATCATATGCTACAATATTCATAGGGAAAATTTGAAGAGACCCATATCTATCCAATCATTGGTAGCGACTGCGTATTCTATGCAAGATATATCGATGATATATTCTTTGTATACACGGGTAGTGATGACAAACTTACCCAATTCCTTATGACCCTAAACACAGTGCACGACTCAATTAAGTTTGACTATGAAAAATCCACAACATCAGTAGCTTTTTTAGACACCCGCATTTACATAGATGAAAACAGGAAACTACAAACGACACTACACACTAAAATAACCAACACCCACAACTATCTACACTTTAAGTCTTCCCACCCTAAACACCTCAAAGAGAACCTTCCCTATTCACAAGCACTTAGACTCAGAAGGATATGTTCCAACAATGAAGAATTAAATAAACACATTGAAAATCTGGAGCATCAATTCACAACACATGGCTATAAACAACACCTAATCAGGGAACAAATAAATAAAGCAATTTCCACACCTAGAGAAGACACCCTAATGTACAAGATTAAGAATAAATCTAGCCGCATCCCTCTAGTAACCACTTTCAATCCCACTCTGCCTTCACTATACCAAATAATCAAACGTCGCTGGGAAATACTAAACCAGACCTAAAAAAAAATGTTTAAGGAACCCGGCCTTCTTGCATATCGTAGACCTAAGAACCTAAAAGAAATCATAGGTAGTAACCACATATCAGGGGACAAGGTAATCCGTAATAAACTAAGAACAAAAACAACAGGATTTTCCCAACCATGTAACAACAAAAGAAGTTTATGTTGCAACCATATTAAAAACACGAATTCATTCACTAGCTCAATCACTAAATCTACTTTCAAAATCTACCACGATTCTAACTGTAGAAGTCATAACATAATTTACCTCCTAGAATGCACACTATGCCAGAAACAATATGTAGGAAAATCTGAATGACCCTTTTACTACAGAATTAATAATTATCGTAAGCGAATTAAATCGACTCCCCATGAAAAATTATTACCTGTAGAACAACATTTCCGCCTGGAAAAACACGATTTCAAAACCCATGCCAGATTCACTATAATTGAGAGAACAGAAAAGTTCAGAGCAGATAACATTAGAAAGATTTTAGAGTCCCATGAAAATAAGTGGATACAACGTCTAAAAACAAAATATCCAGCCAGGCTAAACCATAAATTTAACAATATATATATATTAATATATAACTCAACAAATCAAAACCTACCCACATTTCTCACCCACACAAGACAGACATGCTTACGGAGGAATGGAGGCCTCACACTTATACACACACCCACACGAATATACACACTTACACACATCATACTCACTCACTCCCTAATGAGCCAAATGATAACACACACCCACAGCAATACACACGCTTACACATATCATACTCACTCACTCCCTAAGAACCAAATAACACACACACAAACACTAAACAGAGACACATCCCCTCACCAGGACCAATAAAACTGTCAAACTGACCAGAGAATTCAGAGCAACATGTATCTATCCAGCTCTTATCTCAAATAACAACTTAAAAAGAGACTGTTTGACCAACACAAGGAATGTTAAAAGATTCATGTTAAAAAAATAAAAAAAAAAAAAAAAAATGAAAAAACTACAGACAAAAGTTCATTTTCTCCATCAAGACATTCATTTCTGTAGTTTACTGCTACCAGCAAGCAGAAATATTTCTTCTCCCGATGATGGCCATTTTGGTCGAAACTAGTCGAGGAATCTAAATGAAATAATAATAAAAAAAAAAAAAGAATATTAATCTACAACCCAGTGTGTCTAAAGATTTTTAATTTTTTTTTTTTTTATTCAAAAATATATATATATATATATATATATATATATATATATATATATATATATATATATATATATATATATATATATATATATTTATATATATATTATTCATATTACATTAGAAAAATATTTCACATAATAAAAAATTGTACTGATTTTGTTTCTTCAAAAAAAAAAAAAACCTTTAAAAGACAATATCAGCAGTTTATTAAAAACTTTTTAATTTAAATTAAAAAATTATTTCTCTCTCTTTAATCTCTTCTTTTTCTCTCTCTCTCTCTCTCCATATATATATATATATATATATATATATATATATATATATATATATAATAAAAACTAAAAATTAATATTCCATGGTCATAATTTTATTCCAATAAATCAAAAATACGATCCAATTCATCAAATATATAAAAATTCAAAAAAAAAACAGAAAAAACAACTCCGGAAATAAAAAATATTTATTTTAGATTTAAAAAAGTATTATTTTGGGACGAATTTTTTCTAATATTATCTATATATATATATTATAATATATATATATATATATATATAACTATCTATCTAACTATCAATCTGTCTATCTATTATTCTGATTACACTTCTTTTTTTGATTGTCTGCCAATTCTTGTATGACAACCGTTAGTTGATAAATTTTTCACTAACCAATTCCATTTTATCTCCCCATTATTTTTAATCTTATTTTTTAAATTCATTTTTGGAAAATTTTCAATGGAACTAATTAACTTTTGTTTTTGCTCCACCATTTATTTTTTTTTTTTTTTTATAAATTTTTCCATTTTGCTGTTCCAATTTTCGATTACATCTTTTATCTTAGTCCGTTCTCGTTTCCATTTTGATAACTTTCAATCTCTTTCGGATTATCAATAACATTGCACTATTACATCTCAACTGCAATGATACTGAAAAAAAATAACACAATTAAACATTCAATTTACACTCTCTTTATCTCAAATATACGTCGATACGCAGGAAATTTTTTATTTTAAAATACCTTTATTATATTTAAATGTTATCAATTTTTATTTCTATTTCTATTTTCATTTTTCAAATAAATGTTTTTGTTTAAAATTACTATTTTAAATATTTTAATTATTCATAAATTTAAACCAGACATGTCATTATATCATTTTGTATAATTTATCCTTAAAAGTTTTCTACGCTTTTTTTTTTAAATACATTTTCATTCTTCTCTGCACAAATATACAAAACTATACAAAATAGCTTTGCCATTTAATATATATATATATATTTGTGTGTTTATTTTTTTTTGGAATTATGTTACCTTTTATTTTTTTGAATATTTTCACCTTTGTTTTAATTTTAAAATTTTTAATTTTTTTACTGTTTCTGGTATCGCCTTTTAAAATATACTGTTTCCAACTGTAGTTTTGTAATTCCAATAAAAAAAAAAATTTGTCTTTGTTTATTGTAAATAAAAATTTGATATTATCTTCCATTTTTTTAATTAAATCAGTTTTAACATATAAAACCATGGATCTATGCATATACACAAATTATTCGGACTATTGTCCTCATAAAAAAATATTTATCAATTTTTATGAATACGTTTCGGCCGTTTTATAAAAGCGGAAATCAGATGGTTGGAATGTCGAACTGAACCTTTTTATTTTGCTCACCTTTGGAAGACTGTTTTAGTTTGAATTGCCATGTTTAATGGATGTCATTTATCTTCTTTTAATTTCCCTCTGAAAGTTCTCCACTGCGTAAAAACATAAGGATATATATGAACTCACACTCTTTGGGGTCCTGTCACTGGATCTAACCAACGCCTTTATCCATATTGTTGCCATGTGTCCTAAAAGGACATCAAAAATTTTGTTTTTCTTTAAATTATAAACCTAATGTCTTCAATCTCTCAAATTTGAATTTTGCCAGTACTCATATTGCAATTTTGCTTTTAGCAAAATTTGTTTTACTAGAGCTCATATTGCAACTTGTTGATTTATCATTATATTTCTCTTTGCAAGAGATTATTACTGGTTCCCATATTGTATTTATATAAATATATATATACATATATATATATATATATATATATATATATATATATATATATATATATATATATATATATATATATATATAATATTTTTTTTTTGTTAGAAGTCCTATTTTTTTTGAAATGGGCAAATTATTTTGCTGATCCACTATTAGTGGCATTAATCAATTTGAATGTTATGCTCGTAAGGTAGATATTTTTTTTTTTATTGATAAATTATCAATGACCTAACCCAATTTGTCCTAAAAAATGAAAATATTTTTTCTTTATCATTGGTCTGGATCAAGTTTTTTTTTTTCCATCTTATTCACAAACAGATAAAAAAATGAAATGATGAAAAAATTATGACGATATGAATTACATATCACTGATATTACTGCTGAGAAGTCGAATATATTTCTTAGGCATTAAAATAATTTCAATTTAAAAAAGTTTTATTTTGAAACTAATTTAAGATTTTTTAATTTAAAAATTATTATTTCATTTGCTCAAATATTTACACAATCTTTTAAAAGTTTGGATTTGTCACAGTGAAAAAACTTTCCAGTAAAAATTTATTATATGTTTCATCTTTACCATATCATTTTAATTCTTTTAAATAAAAGCTGAATTGTATCTACTTGTAAATAGGTACAAAAAATCTCTTGAAACATTGTATAAAGGATCGAAATGACACAGTTTTCCACTACCTTTCTTAACAGCAAGGTAATCGATACGATATAATCTATCCACTTGGTATTTGCAGAAAACAAAAATTTTACTGTCATTTTTCAAGGATTTTTTTGGGAGGTTAGTATCAACCATTTTTGCGCGTAATTCATCATAAGTTTATGTGATCTCTCCAAAACAGACATAAAAAAAATTATAGTGAGATTAATCAAGAACGGTCCATAAATAATCACCGACGTTAATAACCGCGCTAAAATTAAAATTTCCAGTAGCTTTTTAGTTAACCGCTTGGGTATAACAAGTGCTGTATGCTTGAATCTGTAGGTGGTATAAAGGATAACGCCAGGCTATTTGAACTTCTATACGCGCCGAAGTTCAGAATTTTTCCTTTCAGGTTCGTTATGCTCATTTACGTTTTTTTAAAATTGGGGAAATTCTTATGAATCCATCTTTTCTGAAAGTTTTTTAAATTAGATATATTTTTTTTTTTTTTTATATCAGTAAATATCAGGATATATCAGTTTTATTAAAATATCGAAAAAATTTACAATGGAAAAAATTTTTCCTGTACTTATATTTAACCCCCCAAAATTTTGATATGCCATGAAAATTAATTATAAAATGGTTTGAGTGTTTAAATTTCAAACTGTCAGAATTAATTTTAAATTTTATTTTTGAGATAATTTTCATTAAATTCGTAAGATATATCTGCGCGTTCATTTCCTTAATATGCAATGACGGCAGTTGTTTAATTTTTAAATTAAACAATTAATTAATTTATTTATTTGAAAAAATATTGTTTATGTATCAATTTAAGTTATATGATAATAATTTTCATATATATATATATATATATATATATACAATTACATCATCAAAACATATTGTTATATATATATATTTCGTCGATATATATATATATATATATAAATTTATTTTTTTTTTTTTAAGCATTTCACCCCAAGCAAGGCGGGAAGCCACTAGGACGCAAGGGGTTACAGAAAATAGCAAGATCAGATAGGAGTGATCGAAGAAAGTATGAGGAGAAGAGTAGTGGATAGATCAAGGCAACTGGAGATGTCGATTGACATTACACTTGAATAGCTGGAGATTATAGCTCACAGGGAAAGTGGAATAGGGAAGGGAGTTCCACCGGCAAGAGGTGCGAGACATGAAGCTATTGGAGTAGAAGAGACGGTTACATTTAGGAGTTTCGACATTGAAGGGGTGAGAGCGGGATGCCAGCCTCGTATGGCACTTGAACTCATGACGTCTGGGAACCAGCGAATGCAGCTCCTCTGAGCAATTTCCATGAAAATATTTGTAGAACAGGCAGAGGGAGGCGACGGCGCGTCTGTGAGAATGTGACTGTAGACGAGATGCCAGATCAGGGCCAACTACATTGCATATCTGCCTCTGGAGCCTATCAAGAACACCGAGGCAAACAGAAGGGGCACCAGACCATATATGGCAGCAATACTCCATGCAAGGGCGAATTGTTGATTTATCTAAAAAGATAATTTACGTAAATCTTTAAACGTCTAAGCAGTGAAATATAGAGAAAAATTATAATTTTTTCCTAGCTGTCTGTTTACGAGCACGCGACTGATCGCTATACATTAAGATTTATTGGGCTAAAAAGATTTGATGCCGATTGATGATCGAATCCTCAAATTAGTAAAAACGTTCAACTAGATTAGCATGCCATCGATTAGTCCACAGTCAGGCGCAATTATCTAGCCGACTAAAATTAACATAGTCTGTGACAAGGTCGCAAATACCGAATTTAAGTGCGGTTCGAATGCAAGATCCTTCCTGTGCATCTCAAAATTCACACATATTGGTGTTATGAATCATTAAATCCCTAATAAATACTAGTTAAACTTGTACTAGTGGAGGCTCAATATTTTAAATAACAAACAATTTGATGAATCAGTTGCGAACAGTTTTCTTAACTCTTCTTTTCTACAATCCCCATCTCTTTTCTCTCTCTCTCTCTCTCTCTCATTTCTTTCTTTACACAACTATACATTATATATATATATATATATATATATATATATATATATATATATATATATATTATTAGACATGTCTTGTTAAAGATAACAGACAACAAATGTCTATTATGTTTTACAATTGTCGGAGCAATGTAAGCTTCGGATAATGGCATGCATTTCAGAAGAAAATAAAACAAAAACTATCCAACGTTTGGATATTTCTATACTGTGTTGTCAACGATCAAAGCTTTCGATTCACAGGAGCCATCATCGGAGTGGATATTTGGACTGCATAACAGAGATGTTCACTATTAAAGATGACATCCTGCTTATTTTTTCTTTTCTTTTTTTTGCTATGCGACGATAACGGAATAGCGTACGCAGATCGTAAATTCATAAGGCTGATCTATGACGTCATACATGACCACGGGAGAGTGAAATGTTATAAATAGAACCATGTGTTTAAATGCATTTTAATACATTATGACTGATGTAAAATGTAATTATTTTGTTTATGGGTTATTCCGTTTTTTTTTGTTTGTTTTTTTTAAACGAACAACATATGAGATCTGATCAAAATTATCCGGACTGGTTGTATAACAAAGAATCTACAACACATATCAACTAAGCATTTAATCTCCTTCCAAATATCCCTCTTTTGAAGCTACACTAGTAGTCCAGCTTGTTTTCCATTGATAGAAGCATTCATGGAACTCATCATTTAAGGATAGCGAACAGCATTCTAGTCGCATTATCTTGGATTTTTGCCACAGCTTTAAATCTTGTTGCTTCCAATTATAATAGAATAATTAAAAGGAGGAAAAATCGAAAGGCATGATATCTGGGCAATATGGTGGTTGGCGGAATTGCGGATTGATGTACTTACTCCAAAACGGCTGAAGAGGAAGAAAAGAATTTTTAAACAAACAATTGCTGAATATTTGTTATTTCATCTTCAATATAATAATTTCATCTACCAAAAATCATTTTTTTTTTTCTATTTTTTTTCTTTATTTTTTAATCTTTAAAAGTTTTATTTTATTTATTCGTTTATTATTTCTTTTTATTATCGTCAGTGTGTTTGACTATAAAACACATTTTTGTCCTAATCATTTTTTTTATTTTTTGGTTTAATTTTCTATCCTTTTCTGGAAACAAAAAATTTATTTTGTAATTCTTTTTTGAATGTTTTTGGCTAGATGCGAAATTGTTTCAGTCAGCATTCTCTTGATCTAGTTGGCCAATATTCTCGCTTCATTGGTCAATTGTATATTAAATTGTTTTCGATCGGTCACTTTCTTTTGCTCCTGTTTTTTCTTAATTTTATTGAAATTATGTTTGAATTCCCAAAAATTTATGAGGGGCGGAGAATTGAATTAAAATCCCTCCTCCACCAGGTCGATGTTTGGACTTAATAAAATAAGCACAGTACATTCACTTGTTATCATGATAAAATAATAAAACATCGCTACCACGTATGTTGGAGCATTTTAACTATACATAAATAAATCCGGATAACCTTATTTAAAAATATTATTTTTAGAATAGACAATGGATACTTATAGATAAGATAAATACTTAATGTTGTGAAAAGGTAAAATCACTGTGATGTCAGAAGACTCTTTCAAATTACCTCCCCCCTTGTCATTTGTTAATCTTAATTTTCCTCCTCCTCCAAATACTCTCCCCCTTCTGTTTACATGAACTAAGGCTTACTTTGTGTTGTTCTTGTTTAGTGAAGGGTACTCCCAGTATTCCTCTTTCTTTCTGAATTTGGTCTTATAATCTCTCTCTCTCTCTTATAATAATAATAATATTATTGCAGCTACATGTTTCTCCCGTGATGTGTGCAATCTGTGGCATCACAATTCATTCTGATAATACACTCATTGACAGTTCTCTTCTGCTGATTCCTTTCTTGATGTTTAAAAAATGAAATAAATTGAAATAGCATGAATAGTTTTGAATTCCGATCTGATCAACAGTTGTATAATTTTATATGTTTTTTTAGTGCCATGTAAAAAATGGAACAGGTGCCTTAAAATCACCTCCGGTGGGCAACCCTTATATCACATTATGATGCAAAAGGTAACATTACTCCTAAACTGCCCAATATAAATAAAATAATAACTGTCTGCTTCTTTTTACCATTTTACTACTTTTCATCTTCCAACCAAAATTCCACATGATTTACAAAAAACCAAAAAATAATCCTAAACCAACTCAAAAATGGCACCTAAACAAATTCAACATTTCGTTCTCCAACATCCGTGGCATTAGAACAAACTTCTGCAATATGGAATCTTTCCTCATTGCAAATTGCCCTTTATAATGGCTCTCTGTCGAGACCAACCTTTTCTCGTCTATCCCCTCCTATGATCTCTCGATCCCATCCTAAAAAAGATGGAATATCAGAAAAGACTCTCTAACCCACAACAAATTCCATTAGTGTTACGTCACGTGGCCATCTCCTCTGGGCCAGAGAGTTGTCTCTCGAATCGCCAGACCAGTCGTACATGTGTTTCGACTATCTCTTCTCAATGTAGTAAAATTATCTCTTGTTCCTTTACCGCTCCCATCCTCTCAAGACTGTGAAATACTTTGATAGCATTTCTGACAAATAATTTTGGCTCTCTCCTCCATATATCGATCACATATTTGTGTTTATGACTTTAAAGCCCATCATACCATGTGGCTTTCAATATGCTATTTTCCCTGCAAAATGTTTTTTTTTTTCACAATCCTTTTTTTCAGTCTCTCAATCCCTTACGCAGATATTTAATTTCCCCAACTGTTTTGCCTTTAACCGGGAAGGTTTAATCTCTTCTCGATCTGTGTTTTACTTCCAAAAAAAGTACCCATCTTGTAGCGCCACGTTTCTTTTTACAATTTTGGTAACTCTGATCATGCGGTAGGTCTGTTAATATATCCTTCAACTCCACCCCCTGAAAAAAAATAAGTGCCACTGATAACTTCTCATTCTAAAATCAACGAAATGACTGGAACTCGTTCCGTGATTTTACAATGTCCCCCTGGGATGTTGTCATTATTCTCCCGTCCTCTTTTGTTCTTCTGAGGTCTCATCCTGGGTTAAATTTTCCAACTCGACGCTTTCATCCCCACAAGGAAATATACTGTCTTCGCGCTCCTCCCATGGTTCTCTGCCGCTTGCTTGTTCGCCATCGCCCATACCTTTTTTCCTTCTTTCATTATTCCGTATATTTATGTCTGGCTGCAATAGACGTCTCTTTGCCTCCGCCTTTAACCTGTAATACCCTCCTCAACGATGCTAAATCACTATTTGCTTACGGATGAAGGAACGTTTTGTTCTCGCAAATTTGGCTCAAAGATTATAATCTCTGCAGTTGGCATCTACGCAGATGACACCACAAATTATTCCTGCCTCAAACACAAATCTAGCGTCACTGACAAAACTAACCTGACCGTGCGTCTAAAGGACCTCCAATCAGTTGTGAACTGGGGCAGGAATTGGCTTCCTTCAATTTTAATGCCTCAAAAAACAAAACTGCTCTCTATTAATCACCACAGAGATCCTTCCCTGCCCTCCATTAGAATGTCTGACGCTCAACTTCTCGAGAGCAACCTCTCTGCGGCTGCTCGGTCTCACGTTGACTGCTGACCTGAGATGGAAACAAATACATTGAGTCAATTGCTTCGTCCACCGCAAGGAAAGTTGGCTCCCTGTGCCGCGCCAGGAAATTTTTCCCCGGAATCGATCCTCCAGATCTACAAATCAACAATTCGCCCTTGCATGGAGTATTGCTGCCATATATGGTCTGGAGACCGTTCTGTTTGCCTCGGGATTCTTGATAGGCTCCAGAGGCGGATATGCAATATAATTGGCCCTGTTCTGGCATCTCGTCTATAGTCACTCTCTCACAGATGTGCTGTCGCCCCTCTCTGTCTTTTTTACAAATACTTTCATGGCAATTGCTCTGAGGAGCTGCATTCGCTGGTTCCCAGACTTCATGAGTTCAAGCGCCCTACGAGGCTGGCATCCCGCTCTCACCCTTTCACTGTCGAAACTCCTAAATGTAGCCATCTCTTCTACTCCAATAGCTTCATGTCTCGCACCTCTCGCCTGTGGAACTCCCTTCCCTATTCCAGTTTCCCTGAGAGCTATAATCTCCAGCTATTCAAATGTAATGTCAATCGACATCTCCAGTTGCCTTGATCTATCCACTACCCTTCTCCTCATCCTTTCTTCTATCACTCCTATCTGATCTTGCTCCAAATTTTCTGTAACCCCTTGCGTCCTAGTGGCTTCCTGACTTGCTTGGGGTGAAACGCTTAAAAAAAAAAAAAAATGAACTTAAAATAAATTATTGTATATGGTTAATTAACTATATATGATGTCATTTTTCAACTATGATCGATTTCAATGTAATGTTAATAATAAGAATAATGATAATTATTAGCTCGATGTAAAATATAAAAATAATAAAACTGCTTGGAAATACCAGTAAATAGCATATCGTTAGTATAGTTTCAAATGTCCAACGTTTTTTATAATCCCTATGTGAACATGTTTTGTTATTTAGAAAAATTTGGATAAATTTACATTTTATATTTTTTTTTGGAAGCATCAATTCTGTAACGTTTAAAAAAAAATGACAAAATTTTCCATAAATTTTTTCGCCTGAATTTATATATATATATATATATATATATATATATATATATATTCTATATAAATGATTTTTAAAAAAATTTATTAATCAGTCCTGTCCTTTCTATGATATGAGAAGTTTTCATCAAAGAAAAATCGATTTAAAATCAAGTACAAATTAGTTTTGCAATAAAAAATTGTCAGAATAAGAATTTTTTTTTTTTAGATAGAAACAATCTGCAAGACATTTAGGATTCAACTATGAAAAAACAGGAAAATAATAAAATCATTTTTTAAATTAACATTGTTATTCCAAATAAAAATTAAGGAACTTTCATTTAAAAAATTTTAGTTTAATTCTGAGAAATTTTTTTTACCAATAGTATTTTAGTAAAATGTTTTTTTATCTCACCCTAAAATTTAGTTTTTTTCAAAATGAAAATAGAAATAATCATAAATCTAAACAAAATAATTATAAATATATTTATAAAACCCCTTTAAATGCATAATAACATCATTCAGCATCCCTATATAATGTTGTGAAAAATTTTGTGATTGTTGAAACCCAATTTTTATACATTGGAAATAAATTAAATCAAATTTTTACATATATTAATGTACTTCTCATCCATTCAAAGTAATTAATATAATATGATTATTTGTAAAAAAGAATGAATTTAAAAATATGGAGGCATTTTTTTATTTTCAAAAATAAATATAAATAAATATATATATATATATAAATATATATATATATATATTATATATAATATATATTTAGAAAAAATGGAAAAAAATTATAAACAGGACTTTAAAAATGTAAAAATTGGGATGAAAAAAAAATATTTGTAATTTTCCATTTGAAATTCAAGTTTATTAAATTTTTATTTGTTGATTAAAATATATTAAACAATAAATATGAGTTAAATTTTTTTAACCGACATCATAAATTTTTTAATTAAATATTTAAAATATAAAAAAAAAAATAAAATAATTTTTTAAGATATTCTTTCTAATAAATAGTCTAAATATACACAAAAAAAACCCTGTTTTATGAAGTTTCAAAAAACAAATGTTACATTTTTTTTATACATATACCCCATTCATAAAGAAATATAAAAAAAAATATATATAGACATATAAAACAGAAATATAAAGACATCTTCAATTTTAAATTTAAATACATATTTCTTATAATAACTTGAAAAAAAAAATAAAATGAACTTACTGAAAAAAAAAAATTTTCGCAAACCCTTTGACATTTAAACAATTTTCATTAAAATACCATTTTCTTTTTTTGTTCAATATTATGCTATTAAAATTTAAATTTATATATATATATTATAAAATATATATATATATATGATATATATATAAATTTAATAAAATTTTATTCAAAAATTTAAATAAGTTAAAAATATTTTTTTTGAGACATCTTATTTTGATGAATTGAATCATATTTTTTTAAATTTTAATTATAATGTAATAATATTAAACACACACATATATAATATTATATATATATATGTTTTTGTTTTATAATTATATAGATTAGTCCTGGAACATCAAATTTTTAAACAACAAATTCTATTCTCTTGTAATGCTAATATATATATAAATTTTTCATTTATAAAAATATAAACCTATATAAAATATTATAAAAATATAAATGTTTCAACACTTGATATTCATTCTTTAAATATTTTGAATTTTATATATATATATTAATGTCAGAAATTATTTTTGGGACAGACTCTTAATAAAAACAAAAATTAAACACCTGATTTATATATATATATATATATATATATATATATATATATATATATATATATATATATATATATTAAATATTTTGTAAAAGTTATAAAAAACATAATAACGCACGAACACGTTTACGTAATTGTA
>CAHIKZ030003145.1:0-5000 GCA_903632075.3 Acanthosepion pharaonis | reverse complement strand
TTTTTACCGCAGTAGGTAGCCATTTCTTTCTGCGGTAGACCAGTTGCCATCCAAAGCTATAGAACCCGGTCTCTTCTACTATTTACACATAGTTAGTGAGGAGAAGAAGAGGATTCATACTTTCCTTATATTTTTAACCACCAAGCTATATGATTAATAATATTGATTTCCATAAGCTAATCAGAAACATTTGGCAATACTTTCTCTTTTTTTTAATTTCACTTTCAGTTTTTTATAAATTTAATTACCATGTTGATACATTTTTCTGAAAATGAAAATAATTTGTCGTTAAATATAATACTACTCACGGTTGTAAAGTCCATGGATACAGGTTAGAAAAAATATAGCATTTATAAGAAATAGTTTACTGATTAAATAATGAGAATAGAACCAAATGTTAAAAATATGCTGAAATTACTGAAGTTTGTTATTTGTCAAATCTATGTAGCACATCTGAGTGAAAAGTCGACGTAGATTTGTTCGATATTTAGAGAAATTTAAAATATTTCCGTTTACATCGGGAAAGCGAATTCAAAAGACAAATCCTGATGTGAAAACTGTATGAAGATCTACCTGCATATAAGGAGAATATAAATTCAGGCTTATTATTTAATGTTTACGAAATTGCTTTCTATAGTAAATATATTTCTTGTTTTTCTCAAAGTAAAAATTATTGATTTTATAATGAATTATTGATATAAGCATATTAGAATAAAACCGTCGCCTAATGATGCTAAACCTTATTTAAAACAATTTATATTAATATTTTTAACATAATATCTATTATTTATCAATTCACTTCATTCAGTAAAGAATAGTCATTAAATAGGACAAACATTATACCCTGAAAACTTCAGATCAAAATTCAATTCGCAAGAATGGAATCTGTTTTTTTTATTTATTTACTATATGTCTCCACAGGGTAAGGGGAATTGTATTTCTAGAGGTTCCTATCTTGTTAACTGCTGTGGTTTCTAAAGCAAGTGAGCTTTTACCTAATTAATTCACTGCCGCATGTCCAGTTGTTTTTTTCTTTTACCCAGTTTTACGCTTACAATACGAGGTGTTCTTGAGCTCCGAAAATTCGATGGGAGGGTGATAAATTATAAGAATTGCCTAAATCATAATAAAAACAAAATGTTATCGTCACAATTTTTGTCTAATTATTAAGAGAAAAAATCAAAACATTTTTATCCGCAAGCAACAAATGTTTTAAGCCTTGAAAATTATGTTGAAATTTTTTTTTTTCTTTTGTAAACGTCGGACCACAAAATTATACAAAGAAAACCAGCGTTTTTTGTTTTTTTTTTGTTTTCGGTGAACAAACATTTATTTGGAAATTATTGCAGATATCAAATAATTATCAAAATTACAGGGATTATTCAAAGATTAACAAAAATATATTTTAGACGATTCATATTTTAGATAATCTTTTTAAACATTTTTATATATGTTTCCCTGACACACACATTTATTTAATTTTATGAAATTTCCAGAGTTTCATTTTTTCAGCGCTTAATGTTTATATTTTTCAGGATGGCAGTTCCCTAGAGAATTAAAAGCATTGACCGTCTTTGATTGAACAGAAACACCAGTTATAGAAAATCAGTTCTAAATCGTAAATAAAAATGCAATAAACTAAGACATTATTTAATTTGAATTGGATTTAATTGCTTTAATGAACAAACTGTATTATAGATATGGACACTGGTGTCGTAAGAAAAAAAATCGATGAATATTGTCTTCATTTACATTTGAGCATTAATTAGAATAATTTATAAATTTTGAAATCTTTTAAAATGCTGTATAATTCATGGCGGTCTAGTGGTATTGTTATTAGGTTAAGTTTAAACTATAGTAATCATAACGTAAACAGCTTACACAACTGAACAAGCCCAGTGTTTTAGAAAAATAATATTTGAATTTTCTATGTGTGTATAAAAGTGTCGATTTTTGGTAAATACGGACGTCGTTACAAGACTCAGAAATTAAGAGCGGTAACTATAATAAAATTTAAATTTATTAGTAATTTTCTAAGATTTTCTAAACATCGATTTCACGACTAAAGTTAAATTCTATAAGATATTTTGATGCTTAAAATAATTTAAAATTGTAAGGTTACATGGCAGTTAAAATGCTTGTATAAAAAGATGTTTACTTTGTATCCATCATGTAATTTTATATCATTTATGTCCCTCATATTTAATTTTCCCTAACATCAGGCTGTCCAGTAAATGACTATTAAAGCAATTCCGTCTTAATAAAGGTGATTTTAAACTAAAAGTATGTCAATTTTTTTTCAGTTCAGATTAAGTAAATTTTAAATCAGATTTTTTTCTTTCAAATAACGCTTCAGAAAAGTATATTTTATTTTTGAAATATTTTTTTAAAAATAGGAATATTATTTGCTTGGAGATTTGTCAATATGGCCGAATTATTCGATTCTACTGATGAGTAGGAAAAACTGCAATCAGCTTAAATACGGTTTGTCATACACGGAAGTATTTCGCCGATTGGGAATAATAATTTAATTTATTTGCGTTGAATTAAAACTAAAATTAAAGATTCAAGAAAAAAAACAAAACAACTTTAAGATATATTTTATATCAGAGTTATAACATTTTTTGTAGTTACCTACTTAAGAATATAATGTAATCTAAGACATGCATCAGTTAATACTGAGGAGAATTCAAAATATATGTACATTTTTCTCATTCCTATTACTATCGGGGGTACAGTATAAACAGAAGCACCTCATTATAGACGTGGCATTAATCTTTCTTATCATACTCCAATTGCCCATTATGCATCATTTCCGTGAACCTTGCATTCCAGTGTGTGAGTGCCTTAGCAGGCTGACACCACCATAATTATATTTCCGGCTGATAGATAAAAAGAGAAATTTTATAAAATTGATGAGGTAGATTTTATCTGAAATTAGTTATCAGCGGATATCCGTTTCCCCACGAAAATGCTAAGCGAAATGAACTCATTATAGATTTCCAGCTGTAATTAGGCATTAATTAAAGTTCAAGAGGATTCTTTGAATATAATTTCTAAAGATTTTACTTTGTGATAAATTTTAGTTAAGTACATTAAAACGAGAAAATAAGCACCGTTTATATACTTGGAAATATACAAGCTTAGAATATCTTATACCTTCCTGCGTCTATATGGAAAACGATATATATTTTTTTATATATCAAGAATAATTTTAGAAAAAATCTACAGGGTAGTCCGAAAGACATATCAGCCCCTACCCAATAGTAATGAGAACGATAGAAGAACCAGTAATACAGAGATATAATGCACACGAACTGGACTCACTCAATTTATTCATTTTCATTGAAGCTGTCACACATCGAAGATGTCTGTATGAGCACCATCATTTTAGTGGAACAAAATGATGTAGCGCTGTAGCCTGTTCAATATTTTTACGTAGATATGTTTTATTGATTGTTGTAATGGCTCTCCGAAAATCATCCTTCAAATGATTGGTATTCTTGTATCGTTAATGTGAAAATATTTCCTTGATAGTACCTCACAGATCGTTTGAAAAGAAAATTATACTATGTACGTGTGAAAAGATTTCAGAACACTTTGTATGTCAAAGTGGAAAAAATATTTTACTTTTACGACATCATCAGACGAAAATGATGTTAAGATTGTTTGATGTTTAGGTTGATGGTATTACAAATACGTATGAAAGGGAAGGGGCGCTGAAATTTTCAATTAAAAATAATTTTTAAAAAAGTTATAGACATATAAGAAGGCCAATTTTATTTAGTTTCCCTTAATTTGTGTTTTGTTTTTTCACTTTTGTTAAATAGTACACGTTGGGATTATTTCATATCTGCCAAGAAACGTGAAACATTGTAAAAACGTCGACGTAAATTTACTCTGCTTAATCTCACGATGAAACTCATCTTCGGTACATTTTTGTATTAGGAAATAAATTTCATTTTTAAATAAATTAGCATTTTTAAAATCGAAATTATTGTCAGACTAATGACGATATATATATATATATATATATATATATATATATATATATATATATATATATATATATATATAGTGAGGCAGACGTTGCGCATCATAGGGAAAATTTTATTAAAAGTATAATTACAAATGAACATTTTTACTAGATATTAATTGATATTTGTGATGATCAATTATGTACCTCCATGATTCATTAACACCTCGAAGATTTTCCTCTGTCATTTTAATGAATCCATGTTCAATACTTTATTTAAGTTCATCAAAATTTAATGGGCGTGTCTGTCTAACAACTCAATTTAAATGGCGCCACATAAAAAAATACAAGGGTGGCAGATCTGATGACCACGCTGGTCACTAAACAGGATATCTTCGACCTATCCATTAATCCCTACGGTTACGTGACTTTTGCATCATCACCCTATATATATATATATATATATATATATATATATATATATATATATATATATATATATATATATATATAATTTACGCAATATAGTTCAGGATAATGTGTTTTTTTCTCCACTTTTTAATAAAATTTCTAATTTTTTTTTAATATATAGTCTGCCACCGATGGAAAAAATAATTTGCAATAAGACATATTTTTTCGCTCAAATTCTAATGACAGATTTTTTTTTTCCTTTTTATTCTGTCTTGAATGTTTACTTTCTCCATTCTTTAACAAGAAGAATCTGATAGCATTGCTGCGGGATACATTTCGGAATGTATTCTTGCTGATTTCAATATTGCGGCAGCCTGAAAATATTCAGTCTTAATTCCATTCTCCTGTATACATCATCCAGTAAGTAGGGCAATAGAAAGAATTTTAAAATTCATAAAAAGAATTCAGTTAGAAGCGAGTACTAAATTTCATAAAAAAGTTATTCTTATACTTTTCCTACATAAATTCTCTGAATATCTGAAACGAGGTTTTACCATTATTTTTCTTGTTTACATCCAGACTACTGTATTCAGCTTTCTTGTTATCAGAACGT
>CAHIKZ030003144.1:150000-175319 GCA_903632075.3 Acanthosepion pharaonis | reverse complement strand
TCATTGGGTAATTGTAGATCCGGGTACCTTCAGGGAACTGAACACTTTATTGAATCTACAGGGGTAGATTGTTCTAGTTCACGACAGGGTTAGAGCTAGCATAGCCAAGGGAACGAGAACAGTTTTCCCACGTAGATTAAATAACGTGTTTAGTTCAAAGTTCCGTAAAGTTTACCCATTTCGACAAGCACCTGAAGAAGGCGAGGAAGCAAAATGTCCGAAACGTTGTGATAATTTTGTTTGTTTTGCGGTATACCAACACCTAATGGGTCATTTAATGCTGAAATTTAGTTTTTTTGGGAGCATTATTAATTTCTTTTACAAAAAGGTAATGCTTGTAATCTTTGTACTGCTTCTATTTTTACTATAAAAAGTTTATACTTTCAGAGTGTTTTGTCCCCAGTTTGGGGGTTAACTATTTGCCCATAGCTTGGACCCTAATAGACGATACGACCCCGAGATAGGGTGGACTTTCGAACAACAACAAATCAGAGTTGGTTCTATGTTCCTCGAAACCTTCTGATCAGAGGCCTGGCTGCCGGATGTAGTTTATCGTCATACCCAGAACGGCTGTGATAATGACATCAACACTACACGCAAGCCACCAATCTGCCACTAGTAGATATGCCACTAGCGTTTACCGCTGGAGACCCACTGTCGGACCGCCGGCGAGTTCATCTCGACAATGTTATCACTTGCGGACTCCGGTAGCATCTACCAGAGCCATGCGTTGCCATCGGCGGCACACCAGCGCGCCACTAGAGTTTTATGATGAGGACCTTTGCATTTAAATAATGATAACTCCTCATCCCAGAAATTCAAACAGAGTAAAAATTTAAAAAATACCATCTGAACATTATTTCCGTGACGTTCAATTTCTTCCAGTTCTTATTAAACCTGAGGGGGGCTTTTCGTTCACGCTCTATTTACCCATGTCTAAGGATATCTTTTTTGATACTGCTCAGTTATTGCTTATTCCGTTCCCCCTAAGTCTAAGTAAACACCGCCCGGTCCAGGAATTGATCTCACAATTATTCAGTTATGTGCCATGTGTGATACACACTTTCAATACCTGACTGACGAGGCAGATTTTTTTCCGTTGTAGGTTACCATTTCTTTCTGCGGTAGACCAGTTGCCATCCAACCAGATCAGTCCTGCTATTTACCCATAGCCGGGGGGGTCGGAGAGAAGAAGATGATTCATACCTTTCCTAGGGGTATTAGCACCAATATAAAATTGAACAAATGATAAAACGCCGCCTTTTTCTTTTGATACGCCATTCTGAACTTATCAATTTTTGAAATTTTGAAATAAGGATCCCTTTATAAATAAGTAAAATACCAGATTGGAAATGCATATTGATTTTAAAGCTGATCAGTCAAGATATTAAGTTAGGATCGCTAAGTAGGACAATTTATAAGATCGATGTTGATCGATATAAATGATCGTAGACTCTCCCGTCATTGATCGAGGCGCCTACCGGAGACCCTTTTACGACGTATGTGGGTCAGGCTACTCAGTTTCTAGGAATCGACAGCCAGGCAACCTGCACATATAATTTGATTATAGTGGTGAAGATTTTGAAGAGCCGAATACAGAACCGGATGCACCGTACGCCACAATGCCTCGGAGTGGTTAAGTTTTGTGCAGAAGAGCCGAATACAGAGACCTGATGCAAACGCCCAGGTTTTGAAATCAGAGTTGTCTTTTTCCCAGAATAAATAGGGTGAAAAGAAAAGGATTCATACCTTTCACAAGGTTATTAGCACGTAAGTGAATGTAATAGATTTGACTGGAATTCGAACTCGGCTTTCCGATTCCTCAATCCAAGCCACGATTCATCATTCCTCCAGGAAAATCTAGAAGAGGATTCATACCTTTCCCAAGGGTATTAGCATTTAGTGAATGTAATGGATTCGACTGGAATTCGAACTCGGCTCTCCAATTCCCCAATCCGAGCCGCTATCCATCACTCCACTGTGCCTCTTCACAATTACTAGGTCACCAAATTCGCAAACGAAATATCACTGGGATATTTTCCTGTTGGACAATCCTGAGTGGAGAACATGGAGCCTTCAACCTAAACTTCCTGCTTTCGCTTTTCATACACGACTGTACATATCGATGCTTCTGTTTTCTATTTCTGTTGTTGCTGCTGTTAAAATAGAGACAGCAGTCTGCATGCAAATAATGACCTTATTATTTACAGGTTGTTTCTGCTGATGCAGAGATTACCTACCCTCCAACGTTCTCTGTAATTTACCCATTTATTTTCTTCTTGTTTCCATCGTTTTAGCCTTAATTAATTATTTCACTCTTCTGTTAGGCAAACTATCGTTTCTTCTTTCGACTTTCGCTAAATCCTCGAGGTAAATATTGTCAACTTTCTCATTTTATTATGTGCCATGGGGACAGTGTCATTTTATACAGTGTAGATTAACCCCTATATTTTTCTCTCCCCCACCCACCCCCTCTCTCTCTCTCTCTGTCTGAAAGGTGGAAACGAACTACTCATTACTATTGCTTCAGACTATTTTCTATTTTCCGTTTCACATTTGTCTGTATTTGCTGATGTCGGGAATATAAATTGGACTGGCTTTATTAAAAAGATATGAGTTTGGCTGTTGTATCCCCCCACGCGCTCCAGAAAAGAAAATCTACCATTTTTCTTCTCATTTAACATTGCCCGACCTGGCTATAGAAAAACACATAAATAGATATGAACAGACTAAGAGAGATAGATAGATATGAACAGACTGAGAGAGAGAGAGAGATATAGTTAAAACAGACTGAGATATATATATGAACAGGCTGAGAGAGAGAGATAGTTATAAACAGACTGAGAGAGAGAAAAATGGATATGAACAGACTGTAATAGGTACATAGATATGAAGTTACTGAGATGGACAGAGATTTGAAGCGAGATGGAGAGAGATTTGAAGCGAGATGGAGAGATAGATAGGTATGAAGCGACTGAGATAGATATGACGTGACTGAGATAGATATGAAGCGAGATAGATAGATATGACGTGACTGAGATAGATATGAAGCGAGATAGATAGATATGACGTGACTGAGATAGATATGAAGCGAGATAGATAGATATGACGTGACTGAGATAGATATTAATGAGATAGATAGATATGAAGAACTTTTAGATAGATATGAAGCGAGATAGATATATACAGACGACTAGATAGATAGATAGAAGATAGATAGATATGACGTTTTTGAGATATATGAAGCGAGATAGATATTAAGCGACGTTGACTCTTTAGATATGAAGCGAGATAGATAGATATGACGTGACTGAGATATGAAGCGAGATAGATATATATGAACCAACTGAGACAGATATGAACAGATTGAGACAGAAGCAGAATTTTTTAAATAAATAGAAACAGTGAAACAATCTGTGATACAGAGAATGAGATTAGATAAATAGATATGAATAAATTTAGATAATTAGATAGATAAGTAGAGATAAAATTAGGTAGGTAGATATGAATAAAATTAGATAAGTAGATAGATTGGTGTGTATAAAATTATGAATAAATTAGATAGGTAAGTAGATTAATATTTATGTAGATGTTTCTGAATAAAATTAGATACGTAGATAAATAATAAAATTAGATATATAGGTAAATAAATATGAAGTTTTATATATATATATATATCAATAAAATTAGATATATAGGTAGGTAAATAAATATGAACTTACATATATATATATAAAGGTAGGTTGCTAGGTATATGGATATGTATTAATGAAATTAGGTACGTAAGTTGGTAAATTGATATGAATAAATTTAGATTTAGATTTTACGGGAAAAATATGACAAAAAGTGAAAAATTTTTGTTTGACTTTTTTCGTCCTATAGGACTTCATTGGAAGTTTACATTAATGCGACTAAACCTGCGCGCACTAAGAATTTTTCATTTATTTTTTATTTAATACATGTCTTGATTTTATAGTTCAATCGATTTCATTCGGTTTCTTTTTTTTATCCATGCTTCCATCGCTTTTGTTATTCGATATCCCACACTGTGATAACAGAAGAATGGTGAAATATTGTAAGAACCTGGACGTACATTTACTGTCGGTGATCTAATGATTAAAACACTTTCTATACATTTGCGTCTTTGTAAATTGCCTTCTCTTTACAGGAGAAGTTTTAAAATGGAAATTATGACCAAATTCATTACAATGAACACCAAATACATTGAGTGTGATGTTTTGTAAAAGATCCCTTTTTTATTCATATAATCTTTTATTAAAATTTCTTGAGGTTTCTTCTGTTTATTCCTTGTGGCAATTATTACAGCTGATAAAGTTCTAAAGTTCTTTCTAACTTCTTTAACTTATTATTTTGTATTAAGTCTTCTATTGTTTTAGAAGTAATTTTATCAAATTTTATGTTAATTTTAGACAGATTCTTTTCAATTGTAGTTGTGATAGTGTTAGTGGGGAAAACAAAATATTTTGATTGGTCAGGTTTGTCAGGAAGGTCTGCTTTCTAATTTTAAATATTTTACGAGCTTCTTGTATCAGGTTGAATATGAAATAATTAAGATACTGGAGGAAATTAAAAGTAATTTCACTGTATTTTTCCTGTTCATGTAAATATAGAGGGGTCTTTCTTTTTGAGTGTTCCCAAAGGGAACCCAATGATTATTTCGGATTCAATTTTGTTGATATGGTGACAATGGAAATTTATGAAATCATTTTCATTAGTTGATTTGCGATGGATACTTAGTTTTTGATTGGTTTTGATGATTCTTTTTAGCGGCATATAAATATGGGTTATTTAATGCCAAAATTTAAATAATTTGAAGGCTATTTTATGGAGTTAACTACAGATAAAATTTATTATTACTAATTTTTTTTATATAAAAATATATTGCTTGTATTTTTTTACTATAAATATATAATTTTATGCTTTCATAGTGCTTTATTCGGGGGGGTCACTATTTGTCTATAGTTGGGACCCTAACAGGTGCTACCACCCTAATACAGGTGGACGTGGGAACAACAGCAATTAAGTGATTCCACACACCTCAAAACTTCTAGTCTCCCAATCAGAGGCCTTGCCGCCGGATGTAGTTTATCATCATACCCAGGGATACTTAGTTTTTCGGCTACACTGCAGTGTAACATGATATCTAAGAAAAGTAAAGAATTTTGTTACCATTTTAAAGTAAATTCTATTGTATAATCGACTATGTTTAGTTTATCTACAAAATCAGGTAAATTGGTTTTGAGGGGATAATAGAACGTAATCAATATATCGGAATTGTTTTTCAAGGAGAAATAGAACTTATATCAATATATCGGAGATTAGTTTTGAGGGATAATAGAACGTAATCTATAACATTTGGTTGGTTTTATTGATAATAGAACGTAATCTATATATCGGAATTGGTTTTGTGGGGATAATAGAACGTAATCAATATATCGGAATTGGTTTTGAGGGGATAATAGAACGTAATCAATATATCGGAATTGGTTTTGAGGGGATAATAGAACGTAATCTATATATCGGAATTGGTTTTGTGGGGATAATAGAACGTAATCAATATATCGGAATTGGTTTGTAACTGATAATAGAACGTAATCTATATATCGGAATTGGTTTTGTGGGAGTGCAGAACTTAATCAATATATCGGAATTGGTTTTGAGGGATAATAGAAATCACCCAAATAAATATATCAGAAAGATTTTGATTGGTTAGGTAAAATATTTTGGTACGGATCAAATTAAAAAAAATACATATCAGCAACCCGCTTTGAGGTGACCCCACTGACAATCCAAATTTTTGTTTTCTTTACTCGCATCAACGTAAAACTCACTTTAGTCTTAAATGTCAGAAAACGTCACACAAAAACTTTATAAACTTTGTCATATTTTCCCTACAATAGTTCTTGCTATATAAAAATATATATATATATTTTGTTTTTTTTTCCCATAGATAAATATGAATAAAATCAGATAGAAATGAAAATAACTAATCGTGACACATTCATCACAGACCGAAAAGTACCAAATTTATGGTAACTATTGAATCGGTGCATAATTATCAAGCGGATTTTAAACAGTATTTAAAAACGCCTGATAATTATGCACCAACCCAATATTTTGAATGTAACAATTTGTAAATATACCAAGGAGACTGGACAATTTTTATTTCTAGTGCCATATACTCGATTAATTCTCCCTTTAAATTCAGCCTTATGCCATACGTTTGCGTGGGCGTTCGGACAATTCCTAAACTGCGTTTCTCATGCGGTCTTTTATTATTGTCTTATTTAGAAACTAGTAAATTTTGATGATTTTCAGATCACATTGTCAGCAATTCAAAGAATTCGCTGCACATTTCAAGAGACAGATTATGCGACATGAACATTAGATTCGGAAACATTTAAAATGACAAAAAGCCGAGATGACAGAATGCTGAGGAATGGTTGATAGGAAACATCTAACAAACAAAACTAGCAAATATTTACTTGGTCTTAGAACAGTTTTAAAAAAGGGGAAGGAAGCTGATATACAAAGAAATCATCACAGCAGCCCATTTTAAATCATAGTAACAATAGAATGTAAATTTCTAACTGTTTTATATTTTCACACACACACACACACATGTATATATATATATATCTATATATATATATATATAAACCCTTATCTTATCACTTGATAAGACACCAGAGTGTTGAAAAAAATGGCTATTTTTGTAGTAATTTTCCACAACTTATTTATGTTATAATTTTCGAATAAATGATTATTTTGCTCTACTCAGCAAAGCACTCTTTAAGAATGACAAATTAGTTGGTTATTGAAATTTATTCTGTATACATCATTCCTATACTGTCTGTATGATTATATTTCTCTGAATCCTTGGAAACAGTAAATTATGAATTTATTTGTGCGTTTTCAGTAAAATTAAAAATAAAATATTCGCTTGAAAATGAAACGGAACTAACGCATTCTTAAATGTTCCCGTTGGAGCTTCCGGCGCGAATGCCAAGCAGTACAACTTGCCGTTTCCAAATTTCTGGAGCAGTGAATTGTCATGGTGCTCTTCTTCTCACAGATTTTGACCAAATGACCCTACAATACTGTTGAAAGTAAAAATATAAAGTGGCGATAATTTACCCATTGCACCAAATATATATATATATATATATATATATATATATATATATATATATATATATTGTGTGTTTGTTTTAAAAGTGGAATATATGAACAGGCAGATGGAAAATAGATTTTCTCTCAATATTTGATAGATATCGACTAAGAAGGATCAGAATAAACTGATTTGATTTAGAAAATAGATATGAACAGTGATTTATAGATAGAGTTTCTGTCAGAAAGAAATACTTTTTAGATAGTATTTACTTAAATATTATATACAATGATTGTATTTATTCAAATCTTAGATATGTTTCCCATGCTAATACCAAGTAATACGCAGAATTTCTTTGAAGATTTGACCGTAAGTAGCGATTTCCGAAAAGCGGACCTTTCGTCTTGCTCCTCTAAGAACCCATCGTTCAGTGAAGCCCAAAATGCTGCAGGCAAATGTAATGTTAAAACGCCCTTGCTGAAGAGATAGATCATACTTTCATACGCAATTTTATAATGAACTGCGCAACAGACCAGAAGGGCAAATAGAATGTTGTAGCACAGCATCGAAAATTATTCTAGCCAATTATTAAGGCCATCCTTCTCAGAAATAAAGAAAATATTGCATTTTAAATAAAAAGATAAATACGAATTTGTTTCATTTAGAAATGAAATGCCGTCGTTTCAATTATTCGGGATATTTTCCATTGCATATCTTCTATTTGTTTTGAATTTTCCTCAAAACATCATCTTTCATTTTCTCTTGTGATATTCTTTGTCGTTTTGTGCCTCTTTCTCCCATTCTGTTTCTCTCTTTCTCCCATTCTGTTTCTCTTTTCTTTTTCAACTTAAAACAAACAATTTAGCTTTTATTTATTTATCTTTCTTCATTTATCCTCTTTTGCCTTTCTGCTTCTCTATTAATGTCCATTCTCTTCTCACCTTTCGCCTTTACTTCTTATCATTTATTTGGAAAAAACATTAAAAGAAATCTTTGTTTAAAATATTCAGTTGAGATAATCTAATCTCAACTGAATATTTACGTCTTTCTTAATGTTCACCAATTTCGACAGCCAACTAGAACCGATATTGTTGTCAAGAGAAAACAAAAAAGAAGGAAAAAATAATATTTAGAATTTTTGGAATTAAAAAGTAAAGAGATAAAACCAAAATGTCGATGGTGCCTTCATAAACCTTTTCAAGCGTAAAGACTTTTTTTTTTCATTCCACGGGTTTTTTTCGCACTGAGGTGCCATTTTATTTTTCACTCGCTTTATTTATCCCTCGGAATAGGCTAAAATCTGTTTTACACTTGGAATGATTCGGTGGCAACTCGTTTAATGCCTCGGAACACAGCCTTGACGTTTTCCATTCGATACGATACTTTAAAAGCAATGAAATGTTCTTAATTTGTTAAATTGGAGTATCAACGTAGCATGTACGGTGGAGTAATGAATAGCGGCTCGAAATTGAAGAATATATATATATAGTTCCTCATTGAAGCCATTACATTCATTCACGTTTAATACCCTGGAGAAAAGGTATGAATTTTTAAATGTAAATAGCAATTTACTGGTTTTGAAAGCAACCGGTTTAAAGAAAAAAAACTCTGAATTCGAAATTATATATATCCCATATATATGCCCAATAAACACACATATATCACATATATACACATAAATATAGGTAACTATACTCGTCTCGAAAAAAAAGCGAATTTTTTGATTTGCCAATAATCAAATCAATCTCGAACGAAAAAAAAAGGTTTTAAAAAAAAAAAGAGCCAGGAACATGAAAGTCTGTCGAAAAAAATCGCACAGATACAGGTTCAAAGCCCAAAGAAAAAAAACCGACACGAGTAAACAAATAACTAAAAAGAGCTCAAATATACAACCGTAGTGCAGACCTAGATAAACCTAGTGAGCCAGACAAATCTACCTAGGTTTCACCTAAGCGGAACGTCAGGAGATATATATATATATATATATATATATATATATATATGATGACCTGAAGATTGCATTTAAGCATGAAACAGACTGTTGACACTTAGTGTTAACCTCATTGTCCCTTGTTTACATTATATATATATATATATATATATATAATAAAATAGGAAGGGCCTCTTATGTAGCGATTTGGAATCATATTTTTAAATAAATAATTATATATATATATATATATATATACGGGGTGCATTTAGGTAGTCATTGTTTTGTTTTTTTTTCATTTGTTTTTATATATTGCGAACCATGTTAGTAGATTATATATTATATTATATATCATTTTAACTGTGGATTCATGAATAGTGGCTCGGACTGAGGTATCGGGGAGCTGAGTTCAAATTCCAGTCGAATCCATTACATTCATTGACGTGATAATTACCCTTGGGAAAGGTATGAATCCTCTTTTTCTCTCACCGGGGTAAATAGCAGGATGGCAACTGGCCTACTGCAGAAAGAAATGGCAACCTACAGCGGGAAAAAATCTGCTTCGTCTGCCAGGTATCGAAAGATACATGGTCGTCTAAGCGTGTATCACGCATGGTACATGACTGAACAGAATAACGTATATGCTCGTTCATATATCGACTAAACTTCAATGCCAGTAAATGTTAGACGCATTTCTCAAGATGAAGATGAGACACATGTGATATTTCTATCATTTCATCCCAAGCAAGGCGATAAGAGAGAATGAGATAATTTTAGCGAAGAAATAGGACAATAAAATATCAAGATCCAGGAAGAGAGAAAATGGCGAGTGATGTTGCATTTAAATCTGTAAAGATTGCAGGTGGCACGGAACTAAGAAATTGGAAGAGAGTTCACCAGGTAAGAAGTGCAGGAAAATAAACTATTAGGACTGAACTGTTGTATCCTTAAAGAGGTTATAAACAAAGATGGTACTCAAGTGAAAAGAACAGCAACACAAGCGTAGATGAAAGAAAGAGATGTTTATTGTAAAAGAGAATACACTACTAAAAAACAGGGAACCGGGTGGTAGGCTAGTAATTCCCGGGGCAAGGTTATTTACCTTACCTCCCCGCGAAGCAGGATGTGGCATAAGGCCGTTTTTAATGCAGGGTTAAAACCGAGCCCGTGGGCTCTAGCAGAAACTCACCGTAGACCACGTATACACGGGGACGGGTAGCTGTCTACCACCCCAGACGAGACAAGACGAGACTCTGACCTTCGACATAGCCTCGTCTGGGTTCCCCTCTGCCCGAAGGCAGAGATTTCGACCAGCTCAGCTGGAGATGAATCTCCAACTAATATATTTAGCTACCCCCAACACGAGTGTTGCATGTGGCACAAGGCCGGTTTAACGTATGATCGGCCATAAATATTCCCTTTTGAACCCGTATAAACGGATTCAGGGGAAGTCTATCTCCCCGAACGAGACTCTGCCCTTCGGTGAAGCCTCATCCGGGTTCCTCTCTGTCCGAAGGCCTTAGATTTCGACCAGCTCAGCTGGAGACGAATTTCCAATTAATTGCTTAGTATATCCTGTGCTCACTATTTATATCTATCGATATTGTATTCGATAGGGAGTGAGGGACATTCCATTACAATAACTTACGGTTACATATAGCTAGTTCAACAATAAAACGATTTTCCTGAATTGCCAATATAGAAATGCGCTTAAATCTATGCGGTTGAGGTGTCAAGGAGGTGAGCTCATTTGAATAATTGACATGAAAATATTTATTAAAAAAATCATAGGGAACGACTTCTTTTGATTTTCTCAAGAATCTCAAGATATACAGCTGGTGCACGATACCAGATATGGCAGCAATATTCAATGCATGGAGGAATGATAGATTTATAAATGTGCAAGATGGATTCTGGCGTGATTTTTTTTTTTTTTGGCACAACAAAGTGAACTAACAATCCTAGCAGCAGACCTAACAATCAATTAATATAATCGTTCCAACTTATGTCAGTGGAAAATGTGATCCAAAGAAGGCGCAATTAGTTGCTTCCTGAAGGTTAGCATCAAGCCTGTTGATGGAGGACAAAAATGATAATTATGTGATAATTAAAAGGTAACAGCTGCGTTTTGGAAGGTGTTAAAATTTACATTTCTTGCCCCAGTTAACAACTGATTAAAAATAATTTTCGATTACATCTGCCAGTTTTACTTTGTCAGGTATATAGGACTTACGACAAAGACAAAAGGATGCTGAGAACACCCTGGGTTGGAAGATGTAAGCAGCTTGAAAGGTTTATGGAAACCCAAAGGACATTAGGTTTCCATTTCAGAGAAAGTTAAAATTTCTGAGACGCCTTATAAGGAAAGAGTGCTGATGAGCTTGTGTAAATGAATGACAGAACAGGGACCGGAAATAATAGTCAAGGACAAATATTGCTTAGTTATAAAAAATAGGATGTTGTGGAGTGCCATGATCGTCACATAATATCAAATAACATCTTTATAATGATCTTTCTGTAGGGTAATGATCAACAAACTGTTTTCGCACACCAATACAAGTGCCACAGGACAAGGTTTCTGGCTAAATAAAAATTAAGAATTTTTAACGGTAATTTTCTAGGTAGGCAAACTCTTCGTTTATCCAAATTTTATTATGTGCCCTTCGAAGCTAATATTAGTAAATAGGAAGAAAATACAGAATTATTACATGCTACCCCACAATCCAAAAGGATGACATTTCATAAGGCAAAACAGCGTAAATCGAAGGAACAATTACTATTAATTTATATAGGAGAAACATTTTATGCGTTCTTAGTCTAAAAAAAAACTGCAATTTTCGCTTTGACTGACATTCTGGAAACAATCGAAATACTTCCCTCATATAAAATTAATAATTATTTCCTTGTTTAATACTATTTCGAACAGTGAGAGATTCCTTTACTAAAAGTCTCAATAAAAGTATTCATCATTTATACAATAAATGCATAAGGCTTAGCCTTGATTTGGCTTTCACCCGGAAAGATTCGTTGAAACGCCGATATGTTGAGCAGTCCACCGTCCACTTTCTGTCGCGGTCGTGTATGGTAACTAGGACTGCGACCGATCCGGTATAAGGTTGTTTCTTGGATGGTGCGCTCATTCAGGTTAGACCATAGTCGATGTCCTCGAACTGGTTGACTCGCCTTCGTCACGAACACGTTCATCTGAAGTAGCCTTCCCCTCTGGCCGGTGACCGCACGTCGAGGAAATCCTTCTCCCCACCAGTGTCGTATTAGCATCCCCCCACATAATTTAGACCGCCAGCTGAAACAGTTTATCGGGGCATGGCAACTTACATTTAGGACCAGTGATGCCATCCGCCCCGAAGGTACAGCGTACCAGACATCAATGTTTCTACCTCTATTCAGATACCCTATGACCAAAAACGCATATACGATTTTGAAATTTAGCATTCAAAATAAATGCTTTGGGTGTAGCCAATAACCAGAAAATAAAATTGTGTAGACTTTCGCTTCGACTGAGAGTATTGCAATAATTGCAGAAATAATTACAAATACTACATGTTGGTTTAGGCCAGGTTTGCAGGAATTTTTTTAGTGCATAAAACGAATTGCATGACAGAAACATAAATGAGATTAACTAATCAAGTCTAATCAGTCAGTTATATGCCATGCGTGATTCACGATTAGGCGATCATGTATCTTTCGATACATGACTGATGAGGTTCACGCAATGATTTGCCATTTGTTTCTGCGGTAAACCAGTTGCCATCCAAGGCTATAGAACCCAGTCTGTCCTACTATTTACCCATAGCTGGGGTGAAAAGAAGAGGATTCATATCAGAAGGGAACAGTCTATAAACACTCAAATATATGTCCTATATAAATCAGTAATAGTTTGTTTTGTTGTTGTTTTACGCTATTTCAGATAACGAGGGAAACCTTATATCCGGTATAACATCACCCCTCACCGCCAGCTGAAGCAGTTTATCGGGGCATGCCAACTGCATTTAGGACCAGTGATGCCCATCCGCCCGAAGGTGCAGCCTACCAGACATCAATATTTCTACATCTATCCAGATACCCCTATGACCAAAACGCATATACGAATTTGAAATTTGGTATTCAATAAATGCTTGGGTGCAATAATAATCAGAAAATAAAATTATTTGAGCTTTTCGCTTTGACTGAGAGTGTTGCAATAATTGCAGATGTCATTTCTTTCTGCGGTAAACCAGTTGCCATTCAAGGCTATAGAACCCAGTCTGTCCTGCTATTTACCCATAGCTGGGATGAAAATAAGAGGATTCATACCAGAAGAAAAGAGGCTAGGGACACTCAAATATATGTCCTATATAAATCAGTAATATTTTTTCTTTGTTTTACGCTATTTCGGATAACAAGGGTAACCTTATATCCGGCATAAGGTTGTTTCTTGGTGTGCTCATCGTGTGGAGTGTCTTGGACGTTTTAACCTGGCGGACCCCATCCCTCTCCAGGTTAGACCACAGCCATTGTCCAGCTAGGTGACTTAACTTCGTCACGAACACGTTAATCCGAGATGAAGCAGTCGAGTATAATATCATATTTGAAAACTTCCACATCAACTACAGCAGATGATGAACTTCGACATCGATGTAAGCAAACATCAAAGGCTTTAGGGGGCATTCTCTGATACCTGAAAATATTGCTAACATGTCGTTATCGTAATAAATTGTCAAGGGATAAGATTTCAGTTCTGTAATTTCCTAAAGATATTTAGAATGTATATTCCGATAATATTTTTTTTAAAACACGGAAAAGAAAAAATCGTAAACTGTGAAGTGATGCTATCTCTCAGCTATTCTTAAATTACTATATTTCCTCTTGGAAATAATAATTATTAAAAATTGCAGAATATTACAAGTTTGAAAGGACCCAGAGATGTTTTGAGTGCCTACGAAGGTCTGTACATTAGAAAAATGCATGACGCTAAGCAGTTGAACATTCTGGCGTATTCCAAGCTTTCGCCTTCAGCTACAATAAACGATTAACCTATATTCCCCTGGTATCCGTTTAAACTGACACCTTTTTTCCATATGTGCAAATTAAAATTATAATCCATAATTTTGGAAAAGGAAAGAAATTTCACTGAAATTTCAAAAATCTCGATCAGAAACGTTTTCTGTTGGGGAGAACCTTTCTGTCGTAAAATTAGTATGAAGGAACTATGGATTTGCCTCAACTCGAACGCCAATCACTGGCTCCGAAGACAACGACACATCTATCTCATTTTCGACTCCCTGGTAATATCAATACCCCCCCCCACACACACACATACCGAAAAATATATTTTATTACGTCATCCTAATATCGAAGTTATTACTTATGAAGCGGTTTAAAAAGAAGTGTTAATTTTTCTTAAAACCAAAGTGATGCGAAGCAAACTTTCGAAAAGTGGGAAAGACATGTATTTGAATCGCTTGTTGGAGATGACTAGCTTTACACATTATCATGGTTTGTATTCAGGCTTCGTCAAATCGATAACTACTTTCGGGTAATCTTGTCTCGTTTTTATGGGAAGTTTTAAGATAAAAACGACATAAATTATTTCCGCTGTCGAATGAGTATACGCGCCGATTCCTCTAAACTCCGTTATTGCCCCATATTTCTCTTAATCTTTACAGTCCGGAGAGACTCGCCTTTCCTTATTTGGGCATAACACTTTTCCCCACTTCCCTGACAGCTTTGTCTAGTTTATTTTACCAAATCTTGATCGTATAATTTTATCGTTTGTTCCGTCTTTGGTTCCGATGAAACCTGGATTCATTTTACGAGCGTATTTTCGACCTAGTTTTTCTCATCTTAAAATAAGAACGGACTAAATCTTAATACGTCGATAATGCAATGGTTCTTCTTCTTTTATGTGCCGTGTCACTTCAGGACGTAGGCGATAATGGCCCTCCACATCTTCCTCTCCCTTGTATCTCTTAATAAGTTTTGTCTTTTTGTTATTTCTCCCAAACCCTATTCCGCCATCTTTGCTCAAGCCTGTCAAGTATAATACGCGTTGCTTTCCTCTGTCCCTCTTCCCCCCAATCTGTCTTGTGTGTATCAGATTTTCCAAGCTCTTCTTCCTCATTACGTGTCCCAGAAATTTAATCTGTCTCTTCCTGATGTTAAGTATAAGCTTCCTCCTTGTTTGCATCCTCCAAAACCTCATCGTTGCTCACACGCTCGGTCCATGATATCCTTAGCATCCTTCTGGCAGAACCATATCCCATTGCGCAAGTCTCTTCTTTTCTCATTACGTGTCCCAGAAATTTCATCTGCCTCTTCCTGATGTTAAGTATAAGCATCCTCTCCAAAACCTCATCGTTGCTCATACGCTCGGTCCATGATATCCTTAGCATCCTTCTGTAGAACCATACCTCCATTGCCTCAAGTCTCTTTTTCATCTTTGAGCAGATTGTCCAGTATTCGCTGCCATACAGGAGGACAGTAACATAACAATTAAGTAGTCTTTTCTTTGTTTCCAACGAAATTTTTCTGTCTCTTAATACTCTGCTTTGCTTTTGGAAGGCATCTTTGGCCATTCTTATACGTCTTCGGATTTCAGTGTCGCACTTTCCGTCCTCTGTTAGAACATTTCCAAGATATTTAAATTTCTGTAACTTCTTGATTTTAGTATCCCCGACCCGTAATTTGCATTTTGGGTTCACCCTTTTGCTGGTAACCATGCATTCTATCTTCTTGTAATTTAAGCGTAGTACCTTCTTTTCTCACTTCCCTTCGTTACTCTTTAGAGAAGGTTTTGTAGTGTTTTTTTTCTTTGTCTATTATCATCTTCCTTTTATTAAGATTATTGCCCCCAATAATGAATCCTGGCAGGACTTATAATTCTCTCAGAATTTCCTTGCTGAAGTTGAATAAATCCGGCGAGAAGGCACATCCTTGTCTTGATTAGTAACTCGAAAACTAGAAATCGGGACCCGAGTTCGAATTCCGGTCGTGTAATCTTCACTTTCTCACAAATATCATGTATGAATTCATATCTCCACCTTTATGTCTACCTTCGTCACGAATACGTTAATCCGATTAACACTTCCATTCTGGTCGGTGACCTGTATCGAGGATGTCCTTCACCTTGTGGTGCCATGTTAACATCACGCACGTAAGTTTAACCCACCAGATGATGCGGTTTATCGAGGCATGGCAACTGCATGTGAGAGAATTAGGAGATCGTTGCAGACCAGTGATGCCCGTCCAATCGAAGGTGCAGAGTGCCAGACATCAAAGCTTCTACCTCTATCCAGAGCCATCCTATGACCAAACACATGTACGAATTTGAAATGTAGCATTCAAAATAAATGGTTGCGTGTAGCCAACAACCAGAAAATAAAATTGTATGAGCTTTTCGTGTCGACTAAAAGCGTTGCAATAACTGCAGAAATATTTGCAGAAACTGCACATAGCTTTTGGGAAGGTTTGTCGCTGTCGTGTATGGTAAATAGAACTGCGACCGATCCGGTATAAGGCTTTTTCTTAGAGCGCTTCTCCAGATTAGACCACAGACGATGTCCTCAAGCTAGTTGACACGCCTTCATCACGAACATGTTCATCTGAAGAAACCTTCCCCTCTGGCCGGTGACCTGCGTCGAGGAGGCCCTTCTCTCCAGTAGTGCCGTATTAACATCACCCCTCACGTAAGTTTAGACCGCCAGCTGAAGTGGTTTATCGGGATATGCCAACTGCATTTAGGACCAATGATGCCCATACGCCCGAAGGTAATCCGAAAGGATGACATTTCATAAGGCAAAACAGCATAAATCGAAGGAACAATTACTATTAATTTATATAGGAGAAACATTTTATGCGTTCTTAGTCTAAAAAATAACTGCAATTTTCGCTTTGACGGACATTCTAGAAATAATCGAAATACTTCCTCATATAAAATTAATAATTACTTCATTGTTTACTATTTCGAACAGTGAGAGATTCCTTTACTAAAAGTCTCAATAAAACTATTCATCATTTATACAATAAATGCATAAGTCTTGGCCTTGATTTGGCTTTAGCCCGGAAAGAATCGTTGAAACGCCGGTGTGTGGAGCTGTCCACCGCGCTCCTCTTTCTGTCGCGGTTGTGTATGGTAAATAGGACTGCGACCGACCCGGTATAAGGTTGTTTCTTGGATGATGCGCTCATCCAGGTTAGACCGGTATAAGGCTTTTTCTTAGAACGCTTCTCCAGATTAGACCACAGACGATGTCCTCAAGCTAGTTCTCACGAACATGTTCATCTGAAGAAACCTTGCCCTCTGGCCGGTGACCTGCGTCGAGGAGGTCCTTCTCACCAGTAGTGCCGTATTAACATCACCCCTCACGTAAGTTTAGACCGCCAGCTGAAGTGGAACAGCGTACCAGACACCAATGTTTCTACCTCTATACAGATACCCCTATGACTAAACGCATATAAGAATTTGAAATTTAGCATTCAAAATAAATGCTGAGGTGTAGCCAATAACCAGAAAATAAAATTGTGTCAAGCTTTTACCTTCACTGAGAGTGTTAAAAATAATTAGAATAATTCAAGAAAAATGCACATAGCTTTAGGCAGGTTTGTCGGGTCGTGTTCCTCTATGGGGCGGCGACTGATCCGGTATAAAGGTTCTTTCTTGGATGGTGCGGTCATCCAGGTTAGACCACAGAAGATGTCCTCGAACTAGTTGACTCGCCTTCGTCACGAACACATTCATCTGAAGTAGCCTTCGCCTCTGGCCGGTGACCTGCGCCGAGGAGGTCCTTCTCCCCACTAGTGTCGTATTAGCACCCCACCTCACATAAATTTAGACCGCTAACTGAAACAGTTTATCGGGGCATGCCAACTGCATTTAGGACCAGTGATGCCCATCCACCCGAAGGTGCAGCGTACCAGACATCAATGTTTCTAGCTCTATTCAGATACCCCTATGACCAAACGCATATACGAATTTGAAATTTAGCATTCAAGATAAATGCTTGGGTGTAGCCAATAACCAGAAAATAAAATTGTGTGAGCTTTTTCGCTTGACTGAGAGTGTTGCAATAATTGGCAGAAATAATTACAAATACTAAGATGTTGGTTTAGGCCAGGTTTGCAGGAATTTTTTAGTGCATAAAACGAATTGCATGAACAGAAACATAAATGACTGATTAACAATCCGTCTAATCAGTCGTTATTTGCCATGCGTGATTCACGAAAAATGATCATGTATCTTTCGATACATGAAGATGAGGCCATTTTCACGCATAAGTTTGCCATTTCTTTTTTGCGGTAAAACCAGTTGCCATCAGGCTATAGAACCCAGTCTGTTCTGCTATTTACCCATAGCTGGGGTGAAAAGATTATTTCCACCTTTTAAGGGTGTTAGTAAATATGTAATTTTATTTTGATTTTTGGATTAGTCCGTCTTTTTTTTCTCAAAGAAATCCCTGAAGAATTGTTTCCACCGTGCCTCCTTATGACAAGACAAAATCAGTCATTCCATTTAAAAAACAAAGAATAAAAGTCTAAAGAAAAATAATAAGAAGAAGAATTTTTCTTCTTACAGAATTTTAAGATTTTAAAAAAAGAAAGAAAAATTTGGACGAAAAAAAAATAGGCAATTTTGTGTTACTTTCTCGAGACAAGAAAAACAACAAAAAAAAGAAGATTTAATTAAAAAAAAAAAAAGTTTAAATGATAAAAAGAAGCGGAACCAAGCTTCCCCAAATATAATAAGTAGGAGTAGTTTCTCCTGCGCTACTTATCCAGGGTCGGTCTGAGTTCAGTCAGTAGTCGGACATTAGAGACCCTTTGGGGTCTGCCAAAGGCGGAAGGAACCCGAACATTTAAACGCCATTCACTTTCTGGGAAAAAACCGACTTTAGAAAATCCGTTATACGAAAAAAAAAATCATATTTTGGCCATTCCCACTTTCTATTTGATATATGTTTAAACCGGCAAAGAGGAATTTTTAAAAACTTTTGGGTCGGATAATAACGATAATTCTAGTCAAATATCTCTAGTCTTGTTTTCACCGGACAGAAAGTTGGCCAGATACTTTAATATTGGCGACCACAAATAAATTTCATCATCATTGTGCCTATTTCTCCCAAATTCTGTTGCGTTTTATAAAGATCTGAGCATCAATTTCAAAATGGAAATCAATTTTTGATCAATTTTAGACACTAAGAGAATAAATGCACACCAAGGTACAAAATGAAGATCAATTAATTATTTGCAATTTTTAATTCTTTGATGCTACCAAATATATAAATGGGGGTATACAAAAAAAGAAAACGTCTGATAAGTTATTAGTTAAAAATTTCTCTCTGTTTCCTTTCTCCAAAACTCTCTTTTCATAACATTCTTAATACAAGATAAGCGCCTCCTTATAAATATTTTAAAATATTCTAGTCTGCTAATATTGTCCATTTTGTCTCGATTACAACAAAAAATCAATGAGTTATGGAAATATTAGGTGTCGGAGAAATTATTATTTTCTTTACGAATCATTATGGAACAATATATGCTCAATATTTGAAAAAAAAGGCACTCAGGGATGTACTTCTGAGAGACTACCTTTTTTAACCGAGGCCAAGCTTACCAATAAATATTAAAGTTCTTCCCACGAGCTTATCGAATAATCTGAACTTTTCTTCTTCTTTTTCAAGACCTTTTATCTTAAAAAACTAATTCTTTTATACTTTCATATATAGTAAAAAAACTGAACTTTCTGAATTCTTCTTTCTTTTTTCTTCTTTTTTTATTCTTCTTTTCATCAACCAACTAAATTCAAAAAATTGGAAAATATCTTTGTAAATTCGATATATGTATATATAACGAAATATATATATTTTTTATCGAATTATCATTGACTTTAATATCTTCTTTTATATTTAGGATGCTTAATATTCATATATCTTTATATATATGTGTGTTACTGTATAGAAATAAATTCAAGTTTAAATATTTTTTAAATTCGTAATTTATGTTTGACAGTTTTTAAATATTAAAACTGAAACCAGTTATTGATTAAAAAGGCAATGTGACAAATTTTTTTCGATACTAAACATTTGTTCGTTTTCTTTTTTTCTAAAATATTCCATTCATTCAATTCAACAAGGACCAATCGTAAAATGAAAAATCATAAAAATAAAATTTTTTAAAAAAAGGTGCAGAACTAGGAATAATTTCTTTAATAAAATCATTTTTTCAGTACAAAACGTCAGTGATTAAAATTTTTTGGTTTAATATGGAAATTCACAACTAATTTAGATAAATATATTTTCTATTTTAATATATATATATAAAAGACAGACCACGTTAATTCCATGTAATAAGCTATTTCACCATAACCCCTTTAACAGGGTTCTGGATCATCAGACTTTACTTCAAAAGCTGAAATGAAAAATGAAAAATTCACGTTTTTACGGACCTCATCAAGTATACGCAAAGTTAACGAAGTGAGGAAGTGAGGTGGGAGAGAGGATATGAGTGTGTCATATGTATCATTTTAATTTCCTATTTTAACCCCAGTGTGTCGGCTGGATGTTGCTCAAATTTAACGCGTCTCGTCTCTAGATAAAGGTGGTTAAGGGTGAATGATAAGAACTACATTAAAAGAAGCGTTACAACAACCCCAATAAATTACACGACAGGTTTCATTCAAATTCTTAGACGCTGTCAGTTCGCGTTACTTTAACGTGCATATTTGGGAGGTTAAGGTTTGATAAATATCTAAATGTTTAAAACAATCTACGAAGAAATTAATTTGAAATTCGGTGGAGTTTTGGGTATTTTCTATGAAACAATCGATTGGAAAATCCATAGACAGAACATTGAAAGAGTAATCCATTTTATATTTAGTAATTTTTTATTTTTTTATTTTTATTTTTCATTTTAGGTTTTGGATTCGTTTGATTTTGATCATTATGTTAAACCTCCTATTGTTTTTGAATTTTTATTATATGGAAAACCCAATAAATTTTATTTTTATTTATCCATTTTGGAAATAATTTTTAATATTTTTATATATATATATATTTATATATATATATATATATATATATATATATTCGTTATGGAAAATTCCATCCCAACTCAAAAAAGAAATTTTCAGAAATTCCATGGGCATGTCTCAGACTTTTCAGAAATTTATTATATCATTTACCTAAAAAAAAACCTTGAAATTTTACCTTTTTTTTTTAAGTTCTGATTTACATCTTTCTTGGTATTTATATATTTTTTGTTGATTTCATAATAGTATATGATTTAAATTTGACACTTCAAACTTTTTCATTTCATCTTATACCAAGGTGATCATTTGGTGATAAATAGTTTCAAATTTAAAAATAGTTCTATTTTTATATTTATTTATATTCTATGTATTAGTTTCCTATATATATAATATATTTAAAATATACATAATTGCTTTTAGTTATTATTTTTTGTCGATTATATTTAGGATTAATCTCAAATAAAGCAAGGTACACTTTATCTAAAAAATTTTTTCATAAACTTTGAGGGAGGTTTTACATAGGTTGGAAGTCTTCTAATCCCACATCAGACACTCATAAGTCCAAGTAAATGATTTTTTTTTCTTGAAAACACCATTTCTCATTTAGCATTAATGGCTTGAGCCTCCCTTATCTCTAGCCTTATATATATATATATATATAAATATATATATATATATTTTTTATTTCTAAATGTTTTTCTAAAAGATACCTCTTCTTGGGTAATGGCGCTTTATCACCAGTGTATTTATTTTTTGTCCCGTACTGAATATTTCGGAAATTTTAAAAAAATAAATCTCCCCAAGATTTTGTATAGTCCTCTTTGGCAGGGAAAAATGTCATTAGATCAGTATGAACCGTACTGGCTCAGTCCTAAATCATAAAACAATCAAAATATATCGAATTTGATATAGATGCATATGGAAATTTTTTTCTTTATTTGGTTAAAAAGATAGCATTTTTATGTTTTTATTTCCATATTTTCTTTCTTTCTTCCTTGAAATTAGAATGCAATAACCACTTGACATTTGTCCTTTTTATATGAACATATGTTTCTTTTTTACTAAATTATAATTGTTTTACTTTATCCTATTTTCTCATTAGAATTTGCTTTATATATAATTGTTCATTTCTTTTATTATTTGTTCTGTTCTTCTTATTTTTATTTAAGTTATAGGAAAATTTATTCAACAGTAGATCTTGTTTCTCTGAGCTAAGCATTTTGTATTAAAAAAATTCAATTTAAAATAAAACCGAAATATATAAGGAAATCTTTTTGATTTTAAAATTTTACTGAAGAAATTTCAAAGATTTGTTAAAAGGACACAAAAGTAAAAGGTCGAATTTGGCTAAAATCAAAAGTTATATGGAAAACTGATCCAGTAAGTAATTTCAAAAATTCCTGAAAAAAAAATTTAATTAACTGTTTTTTCAATACAGATTTCAAGACATTTCTGATTGTACCGTTCACAGATTTTCCTTCTTGGGAAAGATAGTTGGATTGCTTCCTGTTGCTTTCTCCATGGCTTTGCAATTCAGATTCTTTCTCTCAGACTGGTTGATATATAAGGCTAGTCGATAACAGTTAAATCTGGAAAATTTAACTCATTTGTTTTCGAAACTTTTTGTTGCCGTCTGATATTTGGAAAAGAGTGTATCGTTTCTCATTACATAGTTCAATTGTTTTTCCTTTTCAATTTGTCCTTCTCCAACTCCTTCAAATCCAATGTTAGAGACAAACATTCAACCCTTTTTCCTTTAAAAATTGATTCTGGGATGAATTTCCTGAGGAAACCATTTCTTAAAAACTCTACAAACCCAACTTTGATTTGCTAATGGTCAGGCCCTAAATTAAAGATCGTGAAAAAATAAAAGGACATGGATTTGTCAAAAAATTCCTATATAATTTCCAATATCATAATATATTTATTAAAATGACAATTTTTCAAACCAATTATGAACCTCCGAATCGGAATTGCTCTAAAAAATGCGCAGCTTGGTTTCTGATGGAAATTTTGTTTTGTTTGCAGAATGCAAACGCATTAAATATTTATTTTTCAGGAAGACAAAGAAAACGTTTTTGGTTTAAATTTTTAAAAATATTGTAAGAATAACGATGATGTAATTTTTACAGCTAGTTGGTAGGAATTTAAATGAGTGGATATAAGCAAAAGAATCCATTTTTTGTATTTAAAAAAACAAAAACTTGTTACCCATAGATTGGACAAAGAGATTCCTTAATTTTGGTTCCTAAATATTTTCTGATACAATTTTTGAATTCTTATTGGTTTGGCTAAAAATTTGAACTTTTGAATAGATTTTCAATGATTATAACCACTGCACTGTCCATTTATCCCTAGAAAATAAAAATTAGAAAATGCTATAAATTAATAAATAAATTTAGTTGTTTTTCAAATGTATTGTATATATTTTCAAGGTGTTTAAAGATCCATTTAACTGTAAATAAGTTTGGTTTTTTTAACAATAATCTATAAAAATCATGGAAATGAATTTATAGATTATTCAAAAAACCACTGACTTTCCAATTATATATAATGTTTTTCTTTTTTGGTTCAATATTACAAGCAAGCATTTGAATTTCACACAACTGACACATTTTTCACTAGGTTAATTGTATTTAATATTAGGTATTTTTTAGTGATAATTGCATTTTACCAGAAAGGATATAAAAATAACATAATTTAAATTGTTTATTTTTAATATTTTTATCAAAAATAAATCACCATTTGATTTTTTTCGATGGATTTTGAAAACAATGAGAAAGGCATATTTTTTCAACTTTTAAAAAATATTCCCCCCTGATTCCACCATAATGGTCTAAAAGAACAACACTTTTAAACTTCCAAATATTCTGCCACTTATTCTAATTATATTTACAAACGAAAATTTGTGGATAAACAAATCTGATAAGGATGGAGGCCAAAAAAAACCTTCTAACTATCTTTTTTCCTGGGTTTGTTTTGCAGATAGTATCTTCATTTGTCATGCTGAAGAATAACATTTATTCTGTTTGTCAAAATCAGACACCTCTGATATTTGTTTTTGAGATATCTAATCAAATTGTTTTTACCAAACGGCTGTAGTGATAGCCCTTAGATGTTCCATAAGCTCATTATAGATGACTCTTTCATATTCTTGAGACACTTCTAAGGAGACAGTTTGATAGTACTGGTTTTTTATAGCAATTCTTCATATTTTACCATCAACCATTAATTTCATTTTACGTTTAAGGTAAAGTTATATCAACATAACAATAGGCTACAAAAATGAAAGGATGACGTTTCTTTAACAATTTTAGTTAACAAATGTTTTTCAGTTCTTTTTCAGACAAGCTTCGAGAAAATTTCAAATTCTTTCTTTTCTAAATTTTTATAATTAATGTTTGAAATTTTCCTACAACATCTCTTTTCGACTAGATAGATTTCATTCTAAAATAATGTTCATTGTAGTTTCAGCTTTTATCAAACATTATCTTTTTTTCTTTTTAAATCATAGATAAATAGACAGGTCTTTATTAACAATTTGAACCCCTATATATATATATATAAATATATATATATATATTTATATTTTTATTTCAGCATTTTTTCATTCATACATGTTTCATTAAATAATCTCTCAAGTGCTTTACTCGTTATTTTTATATAAATTTTTTTTGTTTAAGGTTTTATATTTTTCTTTCTTTTATAGAAGATCAATAGATAGATTCTTTTATAAATTTACATTTCTTTCTTTCGTCTAAAAAATTGCTGTCCACTGGTTTGAATATCATGCAATGTTAATATCGTCATTATTTTTTCTTCAAAAATATTTCATTTATCTATTTTCTTTTCTTTTGGTTATTTTCATTTCTTTCTTTCTTTAATGTTCATTTTTAGAACATTTCAAATTTTGATTAAAAGAAAATGTTTATGAGTTTTCTTTTTTTCTTTTACTTACTTCATATATTATATATATATTTATTTCTTTTGATTTTTCTTTTGTGTCGGTCTGTTCTTCTTTTCTTTTAAATTTTGTTTATCTCGAATTCAATATTTCTTTAGACTTCTTTCATTGAACAAGGAACAAATGTAAAAATATATAAGAATTTTCTAGAGAAAAACATAAAGTAGATTTCTGTTATGTAGACTCATCATACCATTAATATATATTTTGTGCAACCGTTCATCGTAGACTACAATTTCTCTACAGATTATTATTTTCTTAGTGTAATAAT
>CAHIKZ030003144.1:130000-132500 GCA_903632075.3 Acanthosepion pharaonis | reverse complement strand
ACCCATTGACAAAATTTTCAATGCTACATAAGGTGAAGGGAAAAAAAAAAAAAACAGTGTGAAATACAATACAAATATCATGAACCAAAAATTTCTTGTGAAATTTTAGTTTCTTAAATAATTATGCAAAGAATGAGCTAAACAGATATTACCATATTTTCTGGAGTATAATCTTAACTGTATTTCTGACACTAAAAAATCCCAATAAATTACATCCTTGTGTATAATGAAATCTGTAATAAAGCCATCCCTGTGTAAATCTTTAAAAAAAGTTCAACATCACCTATTATCCATTAAAATCTAATGTTGTGTGTGTTAGAATGTGTTATATATATATATATATATATATATATATATATATATATGTGCGTATATATATATTTGTGTGTGTATATATATATATATATATATATATAAAATGTATATGCATGTGCATATATATGTGTATATATATATATATATTTGTAATGTGTGTGTGTATATATGCATGTGCATATATATATGTGTGTGTGTATATGCATGTGCATATATATATATATATGTGTGTGCATATATATATAAAATATTTGTGTGTGTATATATATATTTGTGTATATATGTGTGTGCATATATATGTGTGTGTGTGTATGTATATATATATATATGTATATATATATATATATATATATATATATATATGTGTGTGTGTGTGTGTGTGTGTGTATATATATATATATATGTGTATGTGTGTGTGTGTGTGTGTGTTTTCACTAAAATACTAATTTTCATGATATAAAGAATAGAAATGAACTGGATGTTCAGCCATTTACATGTTTCTTCTAATTCCATTTCAAACCTTATTTTTGAAATTTGGGGAGAGAGGCTAACTAGACATACTAGTAATACATTTTTCATTTTTAATCTATCATCATTTCTCTGTTTGATATGACTTTATTAGATTTATATATATTTGTAGTGATAGCAATAAATAAATCCTCAAATAACCTTTAACTTTATAGTACTAGACTATATAGGAATATGAAACCAAAATAAATATTTAATAAGAAAGGAAAATTAAAATCAATAAAAGTTACTTTCCGGTCTGAGATAAAAAGATAATTATCAATAAAGAAAAGAAAAAGGAGATTATAATAAAAAAAGTTAATCATGAAACTGCCTTCAATGTGCCTTTATGAGATTAAATTCATCCTTCTTTCTTTTTCCTCATTATGTTATGATGAGAATTTCAAGTTTCTTTTCTTATTCTTAGAAACAGTTTTTTGTAGTTCTCATTTTCAAGAACTTCCTCATTAAAACATGCCTTGTCAATGGTATTCTAATGTATTTGTCAGCAGAACCACATTTCTGTTGTTTCTAGTCTTCCTGGTTGTCAGAACAGTTTCTTTGTAAACAAAGATTCTCCACCCTAACAAATCATTACTCAATGATGCCTTTGTCCATGGTATTATACACATTTTAAATGCTTTTTTCATTGGATGAAACTAACTTTCCCTGCCATATAGTAGAGTAGGTAACCCATGATAATGAAAAACTTTTAAATTCAAGTATTATTTAGGTTCCTTTTTAGTCTACCCAGCTTCTGAAAAAAACGACTGTCTATTCTTATGTATATTTGAATTTGTTTTTTACACATATCCGTTGTTTTGTAAATACACTGTCCAGTTCACTGAACTTCCACATTGTTTAATTTTGTCATTCCTGAATTGTAATTCACTTTATCCTGTCCCTTTGCTTACCACCATGCTTTGTGTTTTATGCAATAGTCAGTCCTTTTTACTTGCTTTCATTAACTATCTTCTGTATTAGCTTTATTCAGTTTTCTTTCTGAATCTGCCATCAACACACACCATCTCCCCAAACTTATGCTATTATAGTTATTTCCATCTATATTCTAAATAGATAAACAACAAATTCTGTCTGTGTGTCTGAAACCGCTTCCAGCCACAAAATATCTTATATAGAATATTAATTACCTTTTTGAAATCAGGATGATCCCAGGATTAGAAATCTGCCCTTCATCTGTGCTTAAACATCCAGCATTGGGATTAGGGTCTGGATATAGAGGGGCAGTTAAAAATTCAAATTTTAAAATAACTGAAATAAAATTAGTGATTTTAAAAGTTTTTTATTCATATGGAGTTTTAAGTAACATTAAAACTTGGTGAATTTAAAAAATTTGTTTTAAATTCAAATTAAAAATATCTCCAAATAACTTTGTGAATTGAGGGAATAAATTTTATTTCTTGAAAATGTCAAGGAATCAGAAAACTAAGGAGAGGTTTTGTAATGTGAGGTTTTGAAGCATACCAAAAAATTTTGGAATTTTAAGAACTCAATTTTTGGCCATAATTAAAGAATTTCATTTAATCCCCTTTTTGGACAGAATTGAATTTATAGCCCTGTGGAGTTAAAGGAGGTTTTGAACCTCAAATGTTTAGATCAATTGAGCGATTTCCAAAAATTCACTGCTCTTACAAAACTAAATAGTGGTTTTTAATAA
>CAHIKZ030003144.1:67500-125000 GCA_903632075.3 Acanthosepion pharaonis | reverse complement strand
GTTCTTGGCATGCCGTACAGATTGGAGATTGTTCTTGTTTTAGAATATAAGAATATGTTATCATGAAGTGTCCGATATGAAGTCTGAAAATTATTAATTATTCTTTCCTTGTTTTTAATGTTTAATGCCATTTTTCTGGCTTCATGTTGTACAATTTGTTGTTTGGACAGCCGGCTGAGCCATTCCTCCTTGATTGATTTGAGAACTGTGTAGATTGATGCTTTTTTCGTTGACAAATATTCTATTCTGCTTAAAAGTTGTATAAATAGTAGATATTTCATTGGGTTGGGTGATGTGAATTGTCGCCATTTTATATTTTAATTTTCGAATACAGTTTCCGTTGTTAGTTTTTAATTTTGTCGATTGCACAGTATATTAGGGTCAGTTGGAGAAATAGATCAACACCACGCAATTCATTCCGCCAGAAATTTGGAAGCGACATGGTGTACTGCTTGGCATTCTCGCCGGAAACTCCAATAGGAACAATTCAAAGTGTTTTGGTGTCAATTTCAGTTGGTTGAGTCTAATGGTGATTGCGAAGGTACGGCAGCTCGTAAACACACTCTAATCATTCTGATGAGAAAAAACTCCCTAATTTGTTAGTGTCGGCCTCAGAATCACCACGGAAGTTTACATCAAGAGTCTTTAGGAGGTAGTGCTGCCATGAATCAAGAGGGTAGCTGCTGGAAGACCCTATGCGTGGCAACAGGACTCGGCATAGTGCAACACAAGCAGGAGAACCTAGTCATGATTGTCAGACAATTTCTGCAACTACATCACCCCTGACATCTGGCCACCTAACTCACCAGACAGCAACCATCTTGATAATTATGTATGAAGTGCAGTTGAGCAAGAGACCAACAAAACTCTTTGTATCTTTCCAAAGATGAACTGAAGACAAGGATTATGGCAGCATTCACCAATTTAAACAAGGAGACCGTCCAGAAGAGATGAAGGAGATTCGGAAGTCGTCTGGAGGTCGTGGTTGAAGCCGATGGCGATTTTATCGAATAAATCTACTCTTTAGTATTTCAAGATATTTTTCTGTAATTTTGGTAAGTATATCTGTTAAAATGAGATGTCAGTGTTATTTTCATTTTTGCGTCATTTAGACGACAATTTATCCATCGCAGCCTCCACCTCTGTTAAAATGAAATGTCAGTGTTTCAATTCAAGTTTATTAGAATTTTTTAATGTCAGTGTTATTTTCATTATGGCTTCATTTGGACGACAATTTAGCCATCGCACCCTATAAATCTGTTACAATGCAATGTCAGTGTTATTTTGATTTTTGCGTCAAGAGATATTTTGTTCGAAAGTCGCTATATTAATTTTTCGTTTTGTTGTGAATGGCTGTGTATCCCAATTTAATACTATCTTTTGATCCATCAGTATAGACAGGAAGATGATGTTGGCAAGAGCCCTTTAGAGCATTTTGTGACTTCCTATGTTCATTTTTTAGCTCTAAACAAGAAAGAAGCTTTCTTTTTTTTTCTTCAGAGCAATTGAAACAAGCCGTTCGTTCTCATTGAATCAATTTTGATGTTTTCTGTCTAAATAACCCAATGTGGAAACAGTGATCGCAAAGACTACTGAATTTTGATCACAGCTCTTCACAGATGAAGAGATTTATTGCCTGTACAGTGAATTTGAAAGACATCTATGCTTCTTACGATCTTCACGCCAATATCTCTCGCCTTCTGATAGATACAAATGGACAGTATTGCAATAAATCTAAAATAATATAGCACCAATCAAAGAATTGAAACAAACAAATCTTATACTTGCTTAAATAAGCTAAAGTTATGCCAAATGTAAAAAAGCCCACAATGGTAGGTGTGAACAAATGAAAATCACATCGTATCACCAAGGAACATAACCGATTTCAACGTCCTGACCGATTTCTCTTCGCCAAATGTTACAACTCATAAACTATCACTTTCCAACTGTTTACACTGCTTGTTGTATACTTTCACTGTGTGAAACAAATAGTGACAAGTATATATATATATATATATATATATATATATATATATATATATATATATATATATATATTTCTGAGATGAGGTATTATGTACATTATTTACATTATTCGGACTATTGTCCTCATCTTTGTCGCCATATTTATATTTTTAGTGATAAATATGGCGACAAAGTACAACCGCTTTCCGGGCCGACGCTCTGACCTTTACCTGTACCTCTGACCAGTTCTACTACAACTAGAGCCCGAAGCCAAACTACTCTCCAAGAATGTGGACAGGTCCATCTGTCCAACTAAAAGAGAACGATACAGGAGTCTTATCCACCAAGGATAATCTTAGGATTTCTATGCTCATCTCTATGATGATGCCGCTGACGTCTGTGAAATATGTCAGCTTAAGAACACTTTATAAGGAGGCATGGGGAATTACCTGGACCCTCTCTGCACAGAATTTAGATATTTTTTCAATTCTGGGGTTCCTACCTGGGCCATTCGAATTTCGGGGAAGGCGTCTTTTGCTTCGTAAAGGTGATTTCATAATTTTAAATCTTTCCCTGTGTATATAAAGGAAGAGGTTATAGTAGTTCCAACGAGAGAAAAGTGTGTATATTAAAAAGAAGTATTAAAAAAACGTTTTTGGTTGTAATGTGGACTTTTTTTTTAATATTATGCTTTATTTTCCATAATTTTGCTACACCAGTTTCCGGTCTCGCGACCGTCATCAGGCAAAAAGTGGAGATTTCCACATATTAGTAAAAATAATATATTTTTTTTCTCTTATGTTTTTTGATATTAAGTATTCTCGATGTGAGACATTCTATTTTTTTGGTGTTAGTGACCCAAGTGTCTTTCTTGAACTGAAACTAATATATATATATATATATGAGATGAGGTATGTACACTAATTACATTATTCGGACTATTGTCCTCATCTTTGTCGCCATATTTATTACAGCATCAACAAGGACACATGGCACAGTGGATAAAGGCTTTGGTTAGATCCAGAACCTGAAGAGCTTGTGTCCAATACCCGGTTAAGGCAGTGAAGAAGATAACTGATAACTGTCATCCATTAAACATGGAACGTGGAACTAGAACAGTCTACCCCAGTGAGGGAAATAAAGGGTTAAGTTCGACTTTCCAACCACCTGAAGAAGGCCGGAGCGTACAATGGCCGAAACGTAATAAATATGGCGGCAAAGATGAGGACAATAGTCCGAATAATGTAATTAGTATATATATATATATATATATATATGTATGTATGTATGTATATTTGTATATATTATCTTGTATGAAAGCGTTTCTTGAAATCTCTTTGAATACAATGATCACGGATATACTGATGCCTATATTGTGGCCGACAGAAACATTCTCCCTTTCTAATAATTGTCTCTATTAATTCTTTAGATCGACTACACAGTATATATTTCCCACACGAAAACTATCTACTTCTGCTATTAATTCATCTAATTATTGTTTTTCAAATATAAAGATTTTCGTTAAAGAAATTGATTTTGAAAATTTGATTTTTTTAATTAAAGAAATAATTTCTAAATTGTACTTTCATTAAAGAATTTACGTGGGAGGAGCAGTATGTACGCATCCTGATACGTAATTAATAGTTACCCTTTGATCTGAAATATTCATTGTATAATACTCAATAAGTGTCATATATGAAAATGAATTGTGTTAAATATCCTGACAATTTTTTAAAAAGAAATATTTGTTAATTTAGTATTTCATTTCTGAGATGAATAATTGTCAATATTCTTATATTACTTCGGACTATAATTCTCGTTTTGGATAATATAAATGTTATTATCGACACAACGTTTCGACCAAGTACCCTCTGGTCATCATCAGGTGTCCATTGATTGGTTGATATGGGATATCTGTTGATAATTGTGATATTTTATCTCTGTGATATCAGTTATTGATCGCTACTGCTGAATTCGCGCGCCACTACCAAATCCAAGGATAGAAATATTTGAATAGAAATATTTGCTGTTTAAAATATTTTTTTCATCAGGTGACAAACTTATAAACAAAACTATGTAATGTTAAGTAATTATTTACAAAATAAGTTGATCAGGGATAATAAATAAACAATATAATTTATGCACACATATAAATTTATTTCATTTAAATTATAATCCGTAAAGATTTAAGTCAAACACTTTGACAGCATCAGATCAATAAGTCTTCACAATCGGCTCCGATTGATCTCTTATTTTTATACAGATATTTATCGTCGCCCCCTATTTTAAGAATTGCCAACCATATTCTAACCGGGTGTGTCAAAAGTAATCCTCAAACACTAAGACGATTAAATTATTGTAATGACTTCTAGACGTTGATCGATTCCTTTAGCGAAAGGATGCTATAAAATCATTGTCCATATGAATAAATAGTTGAGGCACTTTTCCGTCTTTTTGTACTGGCGTCGGCAAGAATGCTTTGCCGATGAGAGGTCATAACCGGAAGTAGACAAGCACAAAAGTCTCTTGTCTCTGTTTTTCTCTCGTATACAAAACAAAGTAATTCGATTGAAAGCTTTTATCCGCTGATTCGTTTAGCTTTCTTGTCCCTTGACCAAATTTCATAATCGTTTTTAAATACTGATTACTACGCTTAATTATGGACATCAAGATAGCGATCGAATTTAGACCGGTGCATTTCCTTAACATCAAAAGGCAACTCGTATAATTACGAAATTTATCACATTATTTAATACTGCCGACGTCCAATAATACTTGTCATATCCTCATAAACATTTTATACACTCATCAATAATGATAATGGTTTCCTTATAAGGTAACATTCATGATTCATTAACCACGTAGCCAGTGCTACCATCGGTTGGAATTCGTAAAATCCTTCTATAAAAATATTTTTCAGGAAAATAGAGTTCTCAAGTCCCCTTTTTGTCATCGCTCTTTCCACTATTCATGGAGGTTTCCTTCCTAACTATTTGTTTAAGGTGGTGTTGAACGTCAACATCTTGGTAAAGTCAGTATTTTCTCTTCGAATTCTATCTGCTATCCATTTTAGTTATTGCTGAAAGTTCTCCAGTGATGTTGTTTCTGTTATCTAGTACAGATCTTTGTTTATGATCATGTAGCATCAGTCCACGAGGTTGGAAGAAAGATAGTCCTGGCTAAGACCTAAAAAATTCATTCCCTCAAAGCCATTTTTAATGTTTAATCTGAGAAATAAGTTGTATACAAAAGACAATTTAGATATTTTTGTACGTGTTTTTATCTATGCATGACATTCAAATGAAAATCTCGATTCGACGAGGCCCTTTAAGGACTTGACTTCAGTTTTTAGGTATTTTTTAACAAATTGACTCTCTCAATCCCTACACTGTCATATATTTAGACCAGCTCGTTACACAGGTCACTCGCTGTTTCCCCTGTCTCTCTTATCTTCGATATGCCCTTGAGTGTTAAATTTTCCAAGCTTTCTTTCCTCATTGTGTTCCAGAAATTTCAAATTTTTCTAATTCTAAGTATAAGCGATATTTTTATTTCCATTTTCCTTAAAACCCCGAAAAAGTTTCTGAACAACACGAAGCCTGGTTGGAAACACCAAAAATCAGATCGATTGCATAACAATAGACAAAAAGCTCAGAAATGCAGTTTTACCGAAGGGCCGATTGCAGGAGTGACCTCACACCCTAATATGAGTAAATCCTGATTTCAATGTTACTAACCAATCTTCTGAGAATCCTTATTGTTCTATTCTCACACTCCACACGAGAGCAAAAAAGAACTATTATGGATAGGGATATAGCTCAATGGTTAATGTACTGAGTAAGTGAATATGAAGCGCTGGGTTTAATTTCTTGGTGTAAAAGAAATCCGCAAATATTACAAAATGTATCCACAATTCCTCGACGTCTTTCTGGTTCCGAAGAGACAATGCTCACGTTTATTGATGGATGCTTGCTCAACCCAGGAGGATGTTTAGTGCACTCTTCTCGCAGACATAATCTACCAATACCTTTTCTTTAAATCTCGGGATGTTTCACCGATGTTTTTTTTTTTTTTTTTATAAGGAGGGCCTCACATTTTATTTGGTAGACATAATGGACATTTAGCGCAACTTTCGGATCTCTGTACTCTCTACTTGTTCTTCGGGTGTCTATTAAATTGAGCAAAAGTGCGCCCTTGTTGACCGGAGACCACGGGAAATGACATATTCACTTATTTGGACTCTGGTTGTGTTCTTGCGTATCCGAAATAGATTAAAAAAAAAAAACACTACACAAAATATTCAAATAAAAAAGGACAGAGATTAGATTTGAATAAACAAGTTTATCGATCATATGGATCTACTGATGCAATGTTCTTATGACACCTTCGGCATATCGTTAATTATTGAGCTTTCGACTAAAATTTCTTTAATCTTTATTTTTGTTGCTTTTTGTCACTATTCTGGGGTACCAAATCTAGAGACAAGTTAAAAGAAAACCAGTTGAAAGCAAGAAAAAAAATATATATATATATATATATATATATATATATATATATATATGAACATTGAAGTCAACACTCAGAGGCGAAAACTGTTGTGGCCTCTGAGTGTTGACTTCAATATTCATTTTTATAATTACACACTCTTTATCTCCGATATTGAGAACGTTATCCAATAAATATAGGCATACCTTAAATCTATACACACACACACACACACACACTTAAGTTTTCAGTCCAAAGAAAACCCTAAGCGAGCAATAAAGCTAAAACGTAGAGTGCTCAATATAAGTAGAGCTGGGATAAATAAAATAAATCCTAAAAGAGCCAGGAACAACATTCTTTGTTTTCATATATATATATATATATATATATATATATAATATATATATATATATATATATATATATATATATATATATATATATATATATATATATATAAAATATATATATATATATATATATATATATATATATATATATATAAAATATATATATATATATATATATATATATATATATATATATAAATAAATAAACATATATATATATATATATATATATATATACATATATACATATATATATATATATATATATATATTAAAAATTCGTGGATTTACAAAATTCATAATAATTCTCTCTTGAAATATTCGAAATTTAGCGTTGCGACCTGCATGCTCCAACACTACATAACCGTTAATCAATAGCTCATTCTTAAATACATCTTTCGGTCGAAAAAACACATTTATTTCGTCTTCCAGTTTTGATTCTAAAGAAAAAAATACAGCCCGAAGATGAATGCCTGAAGTATTTGAAAGTACTAGCTGAATTAAAAAATACACCATGTCCATTTTATACATAAACATTTCTTCATTCAGTAGATTATTAGTAGTATAATGCTTATAATTATGTCTACTAGTGAAGGGATTTCGCCAATAATTGCATTAATATTGCTAATTGATTCAAGGTATGATTAACTCTTTGTAATATAAAATATATGCTGCCTATTTTATTATACACACACACACACACATATATATATATATATATATATCAAATATGTGGTGCAGTTCAATTTATAGTACATGAATGATTCATACAAAAAGTAGATGAGTAAAGTTAATCGCCATTTATATCATTAACTTTACTAATCTACTTTTGTATGAATGATTCATGTAATATATATATATATATATATATATATATATATATATATATATATATATATATATATAGTAAATGTAACAAATCCGTTAATACATAATTCAAGTGGATCCACGTCTGCTGAAGTAGGCTATACCCCATATGAGGTGATTATGGATTTTATTATATATATATATATATATATGTGTGTGTGTGTGTGTGTATGTATTTATGTAAGGAAAACTCTGATGCAGCACCCGCCTCAATGCTACCCCGGATACCTTGCCTCAGCTTGTCCTTGTGATGCTTACCGTTTTGGTGTGAATCCTTATTGTTGTGCAAGCCGTAAAAAATTAGAATTTCAATTCTAATCGATTTCTATTTTTCCTCAGATTAGGTCATTTGCAGTAGTGTGCAGTAATATGAATCTATTTTCGGGGTGTATTATGAAATTTCTTTGGCCTTGAAAAATATTGCGCCATCCGTGATTGCATCAGATTTTCATCACACCCAGACACTATTTTCTCGACTGTCGATTAGTTGTCCTACGTTTATTGTAACGCTGCACGAACACACTGGCAAACCGAAGTACTAACATGTGCAGTGGGTTATGTTTTATTGAAAAAATATGAAAAAAAGTAAATAACAACGGAATTATTCGTTTTGTTTCAGTTAATTTGCACAGGGGTGTATGTGAGTATTTCTGCGCTCCAGTGATAGTACTGAGGGTTTATATTAAATTGTGTACAAATAACGCTCATGTGTTCACAGATAACAGTGTAAAAACTTTGGTTTGATCATTCATAACAATCATTAGTATTCTCTAGTTAATCTCGAAGGAAAACATTGAATTCAATATCAAACTCATGCTAGATGGTCTCCGTCAGGTTATCTTGAACTAGAAAACCCCTTCCTTCTACGGCTGCATAATAGGTGATTCCTCAATAACCCAAATTGGTTACATGATTTTCGATCGTAATTGTAAAAAGATAGAATTTCAAATACTATCGGATGTTAACAACCAACACTACCCGTCCTCGGTATGACGATAAACAACATCCGTGTCCTGGGTATGACGATAAACTACATCTGCGTCCAGGGTAAGACGATAAACTACGTCCAGCAGCAATGCCTCTGATCAGGAGGTTTTGAGGAGCGTGGAACCACCTCTTAATTGCTGGTGTTCCCAGGTCCACCCTGACCCGGGGTGGTAGCACCTGTTAGGGTCCCAGCTATGGGCAAATAGTTAACCCCGAAACTGAGGTAAAAATCATTATGAAAGTGTAAAAATAGGTTTTAAATACTTTGTAAAAAATTATTACCAAAAATAAATTACTGAATAAAAAATCTATTACCAGCAATACGTTTTTGAAAGAAAAAAATATTAACAGCTGTACATTTTTGAGAAAAAAAATATTACCAGAAATAGTTTTTTTGACAAAACAAAAATATTACCAGGAAAAAAAAATGTCGGCATAAAAGGAACCAGAGAGATTGATATCAAACAAACCCTAAATTTAGGCAGGCAGCTTGGAAGTTTGATGTAACATCTTCCTTTCTTAATGTGAAAAACTAAGTTGACAGTTAAAGAAAGCGAGAATAAAGGACTAACCATCGATTGTAAGAATAGAGACTCTATGGTCGTCAGCAAAAGGGGCAGCCTAAGAGGCGATCTACAAACTGGGGACGGCAGAATCATGAAGATACGGCAACTTAACTATCTGGAAAGTTTGTTTTTTTTATTATTTTTAATTGCTGACGGAAAGTCAAGTTGAAATAATGGAAGATGCCACTCAAAATCTAAAGTAAGTATTAAGAGATGGAAAAATTAAGTTAAAAACAAAGCAAATCGTGCTGAAATGCTAAACAATATCATTCCTTCACTACAACAGTGAACGATGGACAATTTCTTCACAGATGAAGAGAAGATTTGAGGCAACAGAGGCGCGGTGTTCTACAGAAGGATGCTGAGATTATATTGGATGGAACATATGAGTATCGGGAAAGTTTTACGGAAAATAAAAACGAAACGTTACTTAGAATCAAAACGAGACATTTGACATTTCTCAGACACATAATGAGAAAAGAAAGCTTGGAAAAATGAACACTCAACGGACATATTGGAGGCAAGGGGAAAGAAGGTATCGAGTAACCTACCTAGAGAGCTTGTTTAAATGGATGATAGAATAGGTTGTGGGAGAGATAGTAAGAAGACAATATTTAGAGCTACAATTGATAGGAAGTTGCGGAGAGTCATGATCGTCCACGTCCTGAAAGGAGAGATCATCTAAAAGAATATATAATTCATAAAAATGTATTTGTTCTCATACAGAACTTTAAATAAGGAACGTAAATTAATGTGCAAGAATTTTGTAATATTTTTAAAATAAAAATACGAAATCGATACTTCACTTATTATACAGGGTGTATCAAAAATACTTTTACAATCTTTGGGGGCGTGTTCCTCACACGAAACAAGGACAAAAGAACATATAAACATGACCCCAAATGCTTTATAAATTTAAATATTTTCTTTTAAGTAAATTTTTTCACGTATTTATTTAAAAATCAGTATTAATATATCAAAATAAATCCTAAATGTGCTTGGCAAACATTCAAATCCAATAATATTGAAAAGGTATTACTCTTTGAATAATCTCCAAATCTTGGCAATGGATTCCTATTCTCTTTCTCATGGAACGGGCACAGCAAAAGTATTGAAGCTGCGTTGACTAAAATAGTAGATAATTTTAGAGAAAGCGAGGAAAAGATTTGCTTCACCTTCCTATCACTGCAAATTCGCCTTCCTCTTCATCCGACCAGCGTACATAATGACTGCCCGAAATACAAACGTTTTACGGAAGGATTCAACTCTTATGCTTTTGATAAATATGAATTCTCCTCGCTTTGATGTGAAAGGCATTATGTCCGTTCCTTAGAGCGAGAAACTTGTCATTTTTATTTCTGTCTGTGGCCATCGGTTAGAAGAATTCAAATGGAGCTGATAACATGGGTATTAATCGAACAAAATATTCCAATATAAGTAAAGACTAATTCTTGGATAGAAAACCTCTAAAATGGTAAAAGTTAGAAACTTGGAAGCTTTAAGATTAGATTTTAATGTAATAGTGATTTTCTAAGCCCGGCTTAGATGTGGCACAAGGCCCAAAAATATGGGACACCCAGTAAGGATCGAACTCACTACTCAGTCGTAATTGATCTAGCAAGACAAGCTTTCTAACCATTACACCACGTCGAGGTGCCCTAGCCATTAATGTAATATGCCGTTGTCCTGAACTTACTTTAGGCTTATGGCCACATCACGTTGAAACACAGTACGATCACCGAAGTTAGTCATTCAGTACCTAGATCATTTGCGAATAGCCGTTGCTGTAAGCTTGGGTGTGCGGGTGGTGTAATGGATAATGGCTGGGAATTGGATATTTTGCAAAAGCCTTCATATTGTAGCAGGAAGAATGTACCTCTTGTAGCGAGAGGCTTATAGTCATATCACATAGAAACAGCAGTTCTCATACGATTGCCGAAGTTAAGCAATGTCGAGACTGGTCAGTATCTAGATAGGTGAACGTTTGAGAATGCAAGGTGTGTAAGCTTTGATGTGCGGGTGGTGTAATAGATAACGGCACGGAATTGAAAATTGGAGAGCCGAGTTCAAATTTCCATTGACTTTTTTATATTCACTTATGCGCAAATATCCTTCGGAAAGGCACCTCTTCTTCCCCAGCTATGGGTTAATTAGTAAGATTTGTATCACTAAACCATTATTATCTAAAACAAAATTCTTACAGTCTAAAAATATTTTCTGAATTTAAATAATCTGTAATGGGTTGATAAACCGTAAAAAACAAACCAAAGAATCGTGAACTTACTTTATATAATAGTCTTTATCAGGGAAGTGTTTATGGTGAAACACATTTTTATAAAAATTAAATGAACATTTTTTGTACATTATTTACATTATTCGGACTATTGTCTTCATCTTTGTCGCCATATTTATCACAATGTTTCGGCCGTTGTCCGGCCTTCTTCAGGTGGTTGGAATGTCGAACTGAACCGTTTATTTCGCTCACCGGGGTAGACTGTTCTAGTAGTTCCACGTGCCATGTTTGATGGATGTCAGTTATCTCCTGTTATTTTCCCTCTGAAAGTTCTCCACTGCCTTAACCGGGCATTGAACTCACACTCTTTGGGTCCTGTCACTGGATCTAACCAACGCCTTTATCCACTGCGTCCTTGAAGACATCTGGGTATGAATTTCTGGGTATTATAAACCTAATGTCTTCAGCAACCATTTTTACCAGTGCTCATATTGCAATTTTGCTGTTATCATTTCATGTTTTTACCAGAGCTCATATTGCAACTGTTGTTATCATTGCTTTTCTCTGGCACTCCTTATTACTGGTTCCCATATTGTATTTATTTCTATGCTTGGTCGGCTCAGGAGATTTTTGTGGCCTAGCATATGTGCTGATTCCTTAAGTTTACGGATTTTCCAATGGTGTTCCTTGTGAATGATCTCAACATGAAATATAGACTCTGATTTTTTTGTGTGTGTGTGTGCTGATCAGTATCACCCCCATACAAGACAGTAATTCCACTAAAACACAAGGGGTTACAGGGTGTGGAAAATTAGGAACAGAAACATTAATAATGAGCGGGAAGTAATCAAGAGGACATTAGTTATCGATTGACATTGCATTTACATTTTTGCTGATTAAAGTTCGCTGGAAAGTCTGAAAAGTATTTCGCCGAAATGGAGTTCCAAAAGAAAGACAGTAAAGCCACAAAGACACAAGGGCTTACTGGATATGGAAGAATTAGGAATAGAAACATTAATTATGAGCGGGAAGGGAAGAGAGTAATCAGATGAACAGTAGATAACGATTGACATTGCATTTAAATTTTTGCAGATTAAAGTTGGCTGGAGCTGGAAGGGAGTTTCACAAGCGAGAAGTGCGAGGGAAGGAAGTGTTAGCATAGAATTTACGCCTACATCTAACCAGCTCAACTGTAAATAGATGAGATCTCGACGCCGAAAACTCTAGGTACCATAGCAAAAAGCTGGTATTTACCAAAACTCCTAACGAGGCAGGATGTGTCACAAGGCCGGTTTTTATGTGGGACAATTACGAGCCCGTAGGGTCAGGCAATAATTCCCCATAGACCTCGCATCCGAACAATTAACATGAAAGTATTTATAGAAAATACATAGAAAGGGAACTTTACGGCGGTGGCAAAGTGACTGAAGCCGAGTCGCCTGATCAGGACCAATAATATTGCTGATTTTTCTTTGGATCTTATCAAAGAGCTCAAGATCAACGCAGGAGCCTAGTGGCTGCAATATTATAAGCATGGACAAATGGTAGACATATATATGTAAGATAGTTTCTGGAGAGTAAAATTGTCTCGCACGATACAGTGAACAGACATTCGTAGCAGCTGACCTAGCAATAGATTCAATATAGTCTTTCCACGAGAAGGCGCAATAAGTCACTTTCCTGGGGGGTTAGCATCAGCCATACTCAGATGATTAATGAAGTGAAATTTAGATTTGAAGGAGTTAAAATTAACAACCCATCTTTTGCCCCAGTTGACGAAGTGGTGTTAGACATCGGCTGCCATTTTGACGTTGTCGAATTTATAAACCTTACTATTGAAGTAGGAATAAATTGTTTACTATCTTTGTTTTTTCTTGTTCCCGCCCATTACGTCTCTTCTGTGTTTCTATTTTTTTTTTTTTTTTTTGTTTTTTAAGTGATTGTAACGAATATTTAACGGATTTTTATTTATTTTTTATTTATTTATTTATTTATTTGCTGATAAATTCGCCTAATGCAAGGCGATAAAGCCACTGAAATGCAAGAAACTACTGGGAGTGAAAGTGAATGAAAACCAAGTAGTAGTATAAACCGTACAATAATTAATCCTATCTCCTATTTTACATTGTCGTTCAAGAGCATAGAAGGCACAAGAGCCACTCAAGGTAGAGGGCAACTAAATGAGACTGTTCCAACGCCGTAAATAGAGGAGGTTTGTTATGGAGTGATTTCACAGTGGAGGCTTGTATTTGTACTAAGTCGGTCCTAAAATAGGTTCGACGTACAAAACGTTAAGAACTTGATATAATAGGTATGACGCAGAGTAATCTAGTTGTGGTGGCTGATACTTTAGTATTCGACTAACGGTCGTCCGGCATCGACTGACTGACCGACCCACTGAGCGACTCGTTACTCTTACTACTCCTACTTATTATAGGTGGGAGAGTCTATTAACTATAGAATAGGTGTGTTCCACAATAACAAAGTTAGAAATATTATGAGGATATATAGTATAGATAACGGTTGACCCTTGACTTTAAGAGGTTATGATCGTAGTAATCGGGCAAGTATCCTCATGGGATTGACTTGAATGGTGTAATAGATAAAGGATCTGAATTCGAAAGACGAGTTCTAATTCCAGTCGGGTTCGTTATATTTACTTACGCTCAAATACCTTTGGGAAAGTATGAATTAACCTTTTCTCCCCCAAGCTATGGGTTCATTAGTAAGACGAGTATCACTAAACCATTATTATTTTTTTTTAAATTCTTACAATCTAAAACCATTTTCTGACTTTAAATAACCTGTAAAGCGTTGATAAACTATAAAAACAAACCAATTAATTAATCAGGAACTTACTTTATATTCTTCATACAACTGTTTTTTCTTTTCTTTTTTCACAAAAATTAAATCATCAACAATTTTTTGGTCTTCGTTTTTCTTGCTCCTGGACCATTACGTATTGACTATATTCTGTAGGTTTATGTAACGAATATGCGATGAATTTCACATATTTTACACTGTTGTTCAAGAGCATAGAAGACGCAAGAGCAACTCAAGGTAGAGGGTTACTAAATGAAGCTGTTCCAACACTGTAAAGGAAGTTTGAGTATATATAGTATAGCTAACGGTTGACCCTTGACTTTAAGAGGCTAAGATCGTAGTGATCGGGGAAGTATCCTCTCGGGAGTCTTTTCCACAATGTAAAAGTTCTGGCGAAGAAGCTGTCTAACCGGAACTTTCTGCTTACCAATGGAATATGGTTGAGTGTACGTAGCATGACGGGTAGGAGATGTGAAGGTCTTAACTGGTGGAATTAAGGCATGAAGCTCGCTTAGGACATTTGACATAGAAAAAGCGGCTGAGTACCGAGAGGTTCACAACGTTTGTTCTGTAGGAAATGGAGTTGTATAATGGAAAAAATATTCATCGTTTACAAGGCTGAATAATGGCTTTTGAACTCTATCATGGTTGCACGGTGAGTACTGGACAGTTTCAGCCCAAATATGGCGGCAATGCTCCATTTTTTTTAAAATGATCTATTGTAAAAAGCTAAATTTAGCATGGCTGGAAGAGTCAGGTATTTTCTGGAACGACATTTTTTCCAGGAGATTTAGCGATGGGTCGTATATACAATTTCCACTTGAGATATGCAGGGAGCTTGAATACCAAAGGACGTTCAATACGGAATCTATTTGAGAGCACACGTCTTCGTTAGTACTGGAAAAAATTAGGTTTTTTACATTTTTCTTTTGAAAATTTGTGGAAAGAGAGACAAAAGAAGAATAGATAAGAAAGTGAACAAATGGTAAACAGCAAATAATAGGTTACTACCATATTAAAGTTAAGTGCCGGTAGCGTAACGGTTATCGGCGCAAAAAGTGAAATCAGTGGGCCGAGTTTAAGTTTCGCCCTAATTTGATACACTCACTTTCGCAATAATTGGGGAAGGAATATAGCCTCTGCTCCCGTGAAATAACAGTGTAGACAAGCTCTCTAGCCTTGAACGGTAATTAGTCTAGTAGAAAAAAATGAACCCTCCAACGTGCCTATATCTATCTATCTATCTATCTATCTATCTTCAGTCTGTTCATATCTAAAAAAAATGAAAAAAAAAAAAACAACAAATTAAACTCTATCTCTGACTACGGCAGAATTTCCAACTCACACGACTGAAGTTTGCTGGGAGATGGGTGATTTTATCGAGTCACCATCATTAGACTGGTTGCTACGCCAGTCTATCCTACTATTTGACCATAGCTGGGGGGGTGTAGAGAAGAGTTGGATTCATAACTTACCCAATGGTAATAGCACGTAAATGAATGTTACAAACTCGACCGGAATTCGAACTCGGCTCTACGATTCCTCCAACGTGCCTCTATCTATCTATCTATCTATCTATCTTTGTTCAGATCTAAAAAAAAAAAAAATTAAACCCTACCTCCGCCTGCGGCAGAATGCCCAACTGACACGAGTGAAGAAATTGTCAGGGTGCGTTTTCATGGACCGACGCATTGCCACGGTCGGCCCACGCTTGCTGGGGGGATTTTATCGAGCCACCATTACTAGACTGGTTGCCACGCCAGTCTGTTCTACTATTTAATCATAGCTGAGTGGTAGGGTGGGGGAGAGTTGGATTTATACTTTTCCCAAAGTAAGTGAATTTAACTGGAATTCGAACCCGGTTCTCCGATTCCTTAATCCGAACCACTATCCATAGTCTAGTAGAAAGACAACTCTAAATATAAAACCACGGGAAACCACTTCACTATCATTCCCAAAAACTCATGACAATTCCTAGATGAACAAAATAGTCTGTAGATATCCATAATCGATTACGTGCGAAAGGAACACGGTTATAAAAAAAAAAACAACAATCAATAACCCCTCCTCCCACCCTAACAAATCATTAATTATTATTAACAACTCATCACGGAGAAAAGTTAGTTTACTTTATTTTGGTTAAGGCAAAGGCCACGATTTTTCTCAAATAGAAATTTTTTTTTTTTTCATTGCGGGTTTATTTAGAGATGAAAACCCGTCAGCCGATATAATTTTTACGTCAAAGAGTCATATTAAACACTCTTTTTTTTCTCAAACCGAATATCAAAGGATATTTTATTAATTACTCGGGGCTTAGAGAAATAAAGATGCCCCAGGCGAAATTAATTCATTCCCAGATATTGACAAAAAAGTATTTTTATCATCCTTCCGTTAACTTTTTCTATTTCATTATCTCCATTTTCAATTCTCATGTTCGAATAATCATATTTTCGGTTTTGGCAATATCTCTGTCTCTTTCGGTATGTATATCAGTGCGCGATTCTCTCTTTCCCATATATATATATATATATATATATATATATATATATATATATATATAGAACCTCGGTTCAAAAATTCCATTCGTTCCTGAAGCCCGTTCGTAACCCGAAACTATTTTTCCAACAGGAATCAATGTAAAATAGATTAATCCATTCCTAGTCCCAAGATGATTGCTTATTTAAACTTTTACAACAGTACTTTGTGCACAAGTATATGCACAAAACTAATAAAAATCATTAAATCTAAGAAAAAGAAGTAAATCCAATACTAAACAGATAAAATATAGACTAACAATTTAATTTTACCGTACCTTTATGTAGGAGAGTTGATGGCGGAAGGGGAAGGAAAGAGATGTTGTTTGGAAAAGGGGAAGGAAAGACATGATCGTCTCTTTATTTATAAGAATAGTGTAGATTGTTGATTTTGCCATATGAAACTGGCAATAATAAATTTGTAGATTGGAAGGACGTATTCAGATGAGAAAAAACCTTTTGAATTTACAAGATCCTTTCGCCGAATCAGAAGCTCAGTTGTTGTTCAAGGGTTGTTTTTTTTTTTTTTACTTTTTTTTTTTTTTTTACTTTTTTTACATTGATGTGGAAGATAACTGTTGAACCTAAAATTGAACAGGTTAAAATTGTATTGACGAAACGTGTGCAGGAGATTTTTTTTTTTTTTTGACCACACATTCGTTTATTAGGCACTGAACTGTGTTACATCACCTGCATGAAGTTGCCTGATTTTCCCGCTAAAATGATGATATTTACGAACACTCCTATAGCAAAAACCTTTTAAAAAGTACTAACATTTTTGCCCGTGTATATAAATACTTGTCACAAAATAAAATCCTTATATTTGCCTTAATAAAGTCCTTCAGAGGACGAAACGCGCCGGCTAAGGTAAGTTTTCCTTTTGTCTTTATTCATATTGTCATTTTCCAGATTTACACTGCCTGAATTTTTTACACACACACACACACACACACACACACACACACACACATATATATATTAATGCATGTGTCATTAAATAATATAGACAAGTCTTGTCTATTTATTTTAAGTAAGTTCCTTTCATATTGTCTGATAAGCTTAATAACATTATCATTGAAAGACGAAAGGAAATCACCATCTTGATACATGTTTAAATCCAATCTAAGCTTTCGGCTTACATAAGCCATTATCAAAGATGACAATTACTTTTCAATGTGTCAACCAATACACAGACTAAACAATAATGATAGTCTGTTTTTGTTGCATGAAAAATTTCAAAGCAACGACTAACTCGTGTATACGAGACGCGGAAGCAAAAATCGCGTCGCAGATGATCACGAGAGAGTGAAAACGAGAAGTATTAAGTATGGGAAGCCGTTGGTATAAACCAATGGCTTCTGTTATCAATTATAATCATTTAAGAATATTTGTGGGATTTCGTATTTTATTTTGTTCAGATTAGGTTGCAGCTGTTTTATGCATATAGTTTCAAGAAATTTTAATTTTTGATTATTGTTTTCATGTTTAAGTACAGTTGTGTTTTCAACAAGGATTTTCTGGAATTGTGTAATATATCATGTTGATCATAACATGTTGATTAGATTGGATTATACATGTATCAGTATGGTGATTTCCTTCCGTCTTTCAATGATAATGTTATGAAGCTTATCAGACAATATGAAAGGAACTTACTTAAAATAAATAGACAAAACTTGTCTATATTATTTAATGAAACATTCATTAATAATAATTGCTTTAAAATATACACATATATATATATATATATATATATATATATATATATATATATATATTATATACCCGATATCAAATTTGACATTTAGAAGGAATGTAAGATAAGAATATTAATTAAATTGTAATTTTCGTTTAAAATAGTTTGTTGTTAACGTTAATAAATAACAGTTTAAATGATTTATAAACACCTCGTGAAATATAAAATTTTTATATTATTCTCATTGCGTGTGTGCGTGCATATATTTTGTATATATATATTTGTTATTTATCTATCATTAGGTGTTCTTGAGAAATCAAATTTGCAGATTTTATTAAAACATCAGCACTAGTGATTAGTCGATCCCAAATCCAAGACACAAGAATTTTAGAAAATTTATTTTATGTGAAGTTTAATTTAAACTGAAATAAAATATAAATCTTATAATAATTATTTTTTATTGAATTATATTGTCTCTTTCTTTCGTCCACTTCTTCGTATCTTTCTTTCATTCATTCTTTGCATTTGTTTATCTTTTATTTTTTCATGGCTATTTTCTTTTATTCTTTTTTTGATTTTGTAGTTAGCAGAAAGATTTTTAGAAATTGATACCTTATATAAATTTAATCAGAATTTAAGCCATTTTATGTGGCCGTTTGTAATGGGATAAATACTTCTATTTCTCGTGAAAAATTTTATACAATGCTCCTCAGTTGTTACATAATAAAAAAAATATATATATATATATATATATATATATATATATATATATATATATATATATATATATTTATTATAAATAATTTGAAAAATTTTAATATTCCATGGGATTGTCAATTTATTCCATTGGAATCGTAAATAATATCCAATTCAATAGACCTACAAATTCAAAAATCCTCAGAAAAAAACAACTCCCGAATAATAAAAAATCAAAATTTAGAGAAAGTTTAAGTATAAATAAACGTATTTTTTATAAATTTTAGATTTTGAAAGAGGTGGGTAACAGACTTGAAAGGGGATATAATATGAAAACGGTATACAGAATTCAGGAATAGGAGAGGTTCTAATTTATATAAGGGTTTTAAGTTAAGAGAAATATGAATGTTGTCGGATGTCTTTTGCAAAAGATATTTTTAATTAGACATACACACATATATATCATTTATAATGTTGAAAATCAGCATAATTAAAGGAAAGAAAATAAAGAGAGATGGGGCAAAAGAAATTTTCAAATTGAATTTTCTTATTTTAATTATTATCTCAAATAAAATTTAATATAACTATTCATGTTTAAAAATTTGATAAAACCTATATATTATATATTAGATTATCATTCATATAATATTAAAAATATTTGCACATATATTTGTATTTATTAAATAAATAAATATATAAAATGTAACATATATTATTTATATTTATATGTATATATGTATATATATATTTTTATATTTTAATGTATGTATTTATATATTTATATTTTTTTGATTATGTATTAAATATATATATATTTATATATTTTGCATATGTATGTGTATATATATATAAAAATATATTTTTTATATATGTATGTGTATATATATATATATTTATATATTTTTATATATGTATGTGTATATATATTTATATAAAATATATTTTGTCTATGTATATATATATATATATTGCGATTCCAATATTTATATATATGTATATGTGTATATATATATATATTTTTTATATATTTTGGGATTTATATGTATGTATATATCCAGATATTTATATCAAATATATTTTTTTTTGCATTATGTATATATATATATATATATATTTAATATTTTGCATATGTAATTCCTTTTATATATATATATATTTTTTTATATTAATTTATATGTAATATTATATATATATTTATAAATTTTTTAACAATGTTTTAAAATATATATATTTTATATATTTTCACATATGTAAATAAATATATATATTTATTTTTTTTTGTATATATATGTATATATATATATATTTATTTATTTATATTTTTTATATATATATATTTCCATTTTTTTTGAATATATATATAAAAATTTATATATTTATATATATTTATATATATATATATTATTTATATGTATATATTACATATTTATATATATATATTGCATTTTTTTATATATTTATATTTATTTTGTTTATATATATATATATATATTTATATATATATATATATATATATATTTTGCATATTAAATATATTATAAAAAATACACATATTTTATTTTATCAAATATATAACTTACTTATAAATGAGATCAAGATAACCATTTTTTTCTTAAAAATATAAATAAATATTTCATGAAAATTATATCGTCTATGCCAAACCAAATTTAAAATTTTATTCGTGCAACTCTATTATTAAAAACATCTTGTTGGGCATTTCATACACTGTTTAGGACTTTTTTATTCTAATATCAAAACTTAAATATTTTTTTTGAAGCTAAATATTTAGCCTAAAAAGCATTAGCTTTTTTTCATCTTCAAGCGAATAATTCACTTGAAAAAATGAAAGAGAACTTATGCTTTAATTTAATTAATTGAATTTGAAAAAACAAATTTTTTGTTTTTTGAAACATGGTTGTTTTCCTTGAAAGCATGAAACCATATTTTTAAATCAAAATTTATAATATTTATGCTCTGCAAAGTTACATTGAGCACTGTTTTGTAAAAAAAAAATATCAATAATAACACCGGATTATATATCTTACTGTTATTCCTTTTTTACTATGCTATATATATATATATATATATATATATATATAATTAGTAATAAGATTTGATAATTATATTTAATTAATTCATTGAGTCTGATAAAACCTCAACAGAATAGAAAAAGCACTGGACGGTCGTTTCGTCCTATAATTGGAACTTATCATAGTGCATCCACCATTTAATATCGAAAAACTGACAGTTGGGTTGTATAAAAAGTATAACATACCAACTGTAATTTTATAATTTGGTAACGAAGAATTCCAAATCAAATTCATTTTACTAACATCATTCCGTGGAAAACTCGACAGAATTCTCTGTATCCATAGGACTTTAAATATTTATGATATAAACTAAATAAAAATTCATAAAAAATTATATGTTGTTGGCAACACTGACCTGCGCAATCACTGAAATTTTCGTACTGATTTGCGCAATGTAAACAAACTGGCACCATATTTGTTATCAGCACGGTGATTTGAGCGTGCCAAATTATTAAAAAAATATTTGGTCATGACGGAAAATTCTCGTGAGTGTTGCTATCGAATCTAGTGAAAAGATGGGCCGTAAAAGCAGTTTAAGTGATGCTGAAAAGAAAACTATCACCTCAGAACTCTCAAATGGTAAATCTACCCTAGAAATTTCTAAATTGATAGGGAGGTGTCATCAAACAGTGAAAAAGTTCACCGCCAACCCTACACAAGTACGCAAAAGGGCAGATAAAGGCAAACCGAGGGATATTTCACGTCGTCTCATTTCACGACTTAAAAGAGAGGCCACGAATAACCCTGGACTTACCGTTCAAGAGCTTTTCAGTCGCATTGGAGAGCCTACTGTGTCTAAAAGTACTCAGTGTCGGTATCTGAGGGAAATAGCAACAACAGTCAGACCTGTATCGAAGCCTCCGTTGACGAGAAATCACATTCAAAATCGTCTGTAATGGGCCGAGGACAATATGAAGATTGACTTCTCTAAAGTTTTGTTCACAGACGAAACTCTAGCAACACTTGATGGGCCAGATAGATGGTGCAAAGGCTGGGTACTGAACGGACAGAATCGCCACCAGCGTTTGAGACGCCAACTAGGCGGTGGAGGCATAATGATCTGGGGTGGTATTATTGGAAAAACATTAGTGGGTCCATGGAGAGTACCAGATGGCGTCAAAATGACTGCTGATGCATACATATCGTTTATGAAGGAGCATCTTGAATCGTGGATGAAAAGGCAAAGAGTTGCCTTCAGAAGGGCCATTGTTTTTATGCAAGATAATGCTCCCTCACATGCTGCTCACAAGGCTACTGAATATTTGAAACAGTTAGGCTTCGATGAACCTCGAAATATGAAGTGGCCAGCAAATTCTCCAGATTTGAACCCAATCGAAAACCTTTGGAGCATCATGAAGCGAAGACTGTACGCAAACGGACGACAATTCAGGAACAACGCTGAGTTGTGGGAAGCAATTCTTGACATATCTCGCGGCATTACAGCAGATGACATCCTACAATTAACAAATTCTATGGATCGTCGACATCTTCAAGTAATTTCAAAACAGGGAAAGCACATTCCCTATTAATTTGTTTAAAACTGTGCTTTGTTTGTATCTGTTATTATTTGTTTGATTATCTTATTTATTAGCTTCTTTTGATCATAAACATTCACGTTCAACATTAATAAACGTTTTGTTTGCTCAATTCTGGGAATTTTACTAAACTTTTCCAATAATTTGGCACGCTCAAATCACCGTGCTGATAACAAATATGGAGCCAGTTTGTTTACATTGCGCAGATAGTATGAAAATTTCAGTGATCTCGCAGGTCAATCTTGCCAACATTGTGTGAAAATTTTATGTGAATTGATTGGACGGTTTTTAAAATATTATAAAAAAAAGTTATCTTGATAATAATTTGGCACGCAGTGTATATTTGAAATTTGTGTATTTAGGCAGCAATCCTTCTTTCATGCACATTTCATTGAATACGACAGACAAGGTGGTTTTATTTATTTATTTTTATACAATTTCTCATGCGATCTAATAATTTTTTTCTTTTCAGAAGATAAATTCTATAAAAACTGTCAGAATGTTCTTTTTATCCGAGCGCTTTCGGCTATACATTTAGCCATTTTCAAGGATTTAGATTTTAACTTTTAAATAAGAAATAGTTTGTTGCATGTATGTTTTATAAAATGTTTTCATTTTTAAAAACACTGTCAAGATATTGTGTTCATGTTCATAGTTGATATTATAAAGTGTTGGTTTTTTGTTTTTATTAATTAGGCTTCCATTATTTTTATCCTTTTTTTTTTTTTGCATGTAGATGATGCTATTATATTTGTGTTGTCAACGAGTATGTTACGAAGTCTCCGGTAGGTCTCCATGAATATTTAAATGAGATCTAATTGAGCTATGGTCAGAAAGGTGTATAGTGAGTCTGCGTGTCAATCATGTTGTAGTGTGGCCTATATAATTATTTACGAATTTTGATAGATCAGGAATACAATTCCTTAATTGGCATACAATTCCTTAATTTCTTATTTAACAGTTAAAATATTTAATCCTTGAAAATGGCTAAATGTATAGCCGAAAGCGCTCGGATAAAAATAACATTCTGACAGTTTTTATATAATTTATCATCTGAAACGAAAAAAAAAATTAGATCGCATGAGAAATTGTACAAAAAAAAGTAAAAGCACCTTGTCTGTCGTATTCAATGAAATATATATATATATATATATATATATATATATATATATATGTGTGTGTGTGTTTGTTTCATTAAAAACGACTGACAGGATACAGTTTTTTATTCATTTGTTCTTGCATTCGTAGAAGTGTATTCTTCCCTGGACATAAATCGTATAAAAACTTTACAAATATTCTATATATCCGTCTTTGGAAAATAAAAAAACAAACATTTCGATCACTATTGATACACACACACACACATTATATATATATATATATATATATATATAACAACTCGATTGGTTGCCAGCTCAAGGTAAGATAGCTCTGTCTGCCCTGTTCCTTGACCTGTGACTAGTGGGTGGAAATGGATTCATACATTTCCCAACAGGATTTCCCTAAAAAATTGAACGTAATGAACTCACTTGGAATTCGAACTCTTTCTCAGGCCTATTTAACCTATATATGTAATGGCGGTATATTTTCAACTGCACATTTGCACATTTAGAATATTTGGTCATGACGTAAAATTCTCGTGAGTGTTGCTATCGAATCTTATGAAAATATAAATCTGCGTCCTGTAGATTTTTCAAGTATCATCCTTCCTGAAAGAATTACTCCTTTCCTAAATCAAAAGGTAGGACGATAAAAACGTTAACAAAATTAAAACTGTTGAATTCATAAACTCCTGTTATTTAAAATATATACTACATAAATTTATCACAAACTAAAATAATTTAAATTTACATAAAATAAAATAAAAATTTCAACAATATCATTTATTCACCTTCGACATTAAATTATGTCACTTAGCATCTTCCATAATTTACCTATACTTTTCAGTTAACCGGATGAATATTTTTGAGCGTCTCTTAAATTTAAACATTTTGAAAACTAATAAAATTTTGACTTTTGTTTAAAAATAAAATGTTGATAAAGTGCATCAGAGGACAAAACGCGTGTGTGTAAGAGGGTTTCCTGGTTGATTTTGTTCCTTGGTCGATGTAAATGATTTAGTATACATTATTTTGTTTGTTTTTTAATCGATATCCCGCCCCCTGCAAGGCAGTAAAGCCACTAAGACGCAAGGAGTTAAATGGTGCGAAAGAATTAGGAACAGAAACATTAATAATGAACAATAAGAGGAAAGACTAATCAGGAAAAGGGTAGATAGCGATTAACACCGCTTTTAAATTTTTGCCGATTAAAGTTGATTGGAAAACCATGCAGCCGGAAGAGAGTTCCATAAGCAAAGCAGTTATGCCACTAAAACACAAGGGAACCTTAAGAGAGTCCCACAAGGAAGAAGTTCAGGGGAAGAAACTGTTAACATAGAACTTACGGTTACATTTAACCAGTTCAGTTGTGATTTGATGAGGTCCCTACGCAAGTCTAGTACAGCGCTTAAATTTAAAATGTCTACGTAACATAGAATATGAAATATACACAGATGCTATCAGTTGTATAGTAAGGTTACCCAATATTACCCGGAACCAAGCAGTTTCTGATGCCAATTTATTACTTTTCATAGTCTTCAGAGTCACTTTAATCAATGCCTCGTTTTTTCCCATTGATTTCTACACATAAACCATGTTAATGCACTGCAATTACTCGTGAGTATTAATCACATCATGCATTGAACATGATAATAAAGCTTCAAATAAAAAAAATCGATCCATAACGAATTTTTCCATCATATATATAACCACGGTGGCGTGATGGATAGCGGCTTGGATTGAGGAATCTGAGAGCCGAGTTCGAATTCCAGTCGAATCCATTACATTCACATACGTGCTAATACCCTTGGGAAAGGTTTGAATCTTCTTCTTCTGCCTCCAGCTATGGGTAAATTAGCAGGACAGACTGGGTTCTGTAGCCTTGGATAGCAGCTGGTCTAGGAGAAGGACAACACTGAATTCAAAACCTGTAGAGGGTCATTTGGGAACCTTGTGGCACGTAGTGCACCAGGTCTCTGTATTCGGCCCTTCAAAAAGTGTGGATGGTCCTGCATGAAACCTTCACCACTATAATCAATTCTCATGTGCTGTTGTCGGGCTGTCAGTTTCCTAGGAACTGATCTGCTTGACCATCATACATCGAATTCGACAGGAAAGTCGAGTGTGTGTGTATATATATATATATATATATATATATATATATATATATATATATATATATATATATAAAAAAATATAGTTTTAATGTGTGTGCTATATTTATGGGATAAAGTGCTCAATATCCGAGATAGAACGTATGTAAATATAAATATAAAAGTGAACAGTGAAGTCAGCACTCAGAGCGGCCTGACGATTGCGTCCAGCATGAAACAGCCTGTCGCCTCTGACTGTTTACTTCAATGTTCTCTTTTATTTATATATATCCTCACTGGCGTATTTTGTCTAGAAAAACGTTAAAATTTCCCTTTCTACCTGCTGTGCGACGAGAGCCTAGGGGTAGGATCTCTGAGTGATGATCCCAGCTTGAAGCAATCAGCCCTGTAGCCACACTGAGGAGCTGCAATATAGCGAAACATTCTGTCGAATTTTTTACCTGTACTATATATATAAGAACAAGGATAAGAAGAATAATAAGAATAAGAAGAATAAGGATAATGAAGAAGAAGAAAAAAAAACAACAGAAGAAACAGAAACAATTTTTATAGATTTTCTGTTATATTCCGTGCTAAAGGAATAAATAAGTAACACTTCTGGATAATAGAAGAAAGGTTTATTTTTACACAACGAGTACAATATGAAATCTAGTAGTGAGTGCCACTAATTGGAAGGTCGGGCGTGCTTGCTTTCGTTCGTTCTTTTTTCTTTCTTTCTCTCTCTCTCTCACACACACACACATAGGTACTTGCTACCTCTAGTGTAATCATTCATGGGGGTGACTGGTTATTCCATTACATCATTTTCAAAAAAAGTTGTCTTTCCCTCAAATAAGAGACGAAACGTGGATTTTATTGACGTCACTTAAAATAAATTATTTAGGGCTGTATTTTTAATTTTATTTTATTTCCGATAAAAAAAAATAGGTTTAAATTTTTTATTGTCAACAAATGTATAAAGTTTTAGTTTTTACTTAGAGGAAAAATAGCTGAAATATATTATATTGCAACAAAAAGACATGTGACAAGTGTTTGATATGAAGAAATCGTTTGAAACGCTAAGATTGACAATAACCAAAAGAAACTGTATAAATATTCATAGCTGTGTGTTCTTTTTACCAAACGGAAATAAATAAGTCAAATTGACTTCCATTGTAGATTTAGGAACCTAAAATCCGCCGAAACCACCTTTCCAGAAGAAGTGCCTTACCCCAGAGACTATCTCCCTTGGCAATACTTCTCCCGTTACTCTAAGTGGCGGTGGGTGTCAGGTCCAGTTTCTTATGCCTCGGATGCGATGATGTTGCGCAGTTTTTGTTACCAATCCCCTATATGCTTAGGATTCCCATTTTAACCCTTTGAGCCGTGCGTTTCTGAACAATTTTAATCCTTCTGTCTGAGCTCCTCAGTCAAAATTCGCAAATAATTGTTATGTAATGTTTCACAGTAGATATAAAAATAATTACAAGTATTTATCCACCGTTCAACCGGTGGCTCGACATTACGTAATTTTTCTCTACCACCGGTAAATCAGAGATCAATGGGTTAAACTCAACTTTATACCATATTTCGTTCGAGTTGCAAGCGTATGGATAAGTACCTACTTTAGTCAATATTTTTCAAGAGCGAGTGGCGAGGACTTTCTATTTTCTTCGAGTGGAATATTTCTGATTAGTATGGTGACCAACCGACAAATCGTTTCGCCCGGCACGACTCCTTTTCGAGTAAATTTTGTCATTTAATAACTTAAATGGCAGCGAATTCTCGACATCACTGAGAAAAGAATTTGATTTTCCAGCACTGCTTTCATATCTGTGACATTAAGTAAGTTATTATTATTTCTATAATTTGTTTTCCAATTCTGCTGGCTTTGTCTTAATTCACTGCACTGTTTTTTTGTCTTTTTTTTTAGAAACATTTAGATTTACTTACAGGTATTAATATCAGAAACACTAAGGCGGCCATTATCGCAGACTTACAATATTTGCACTCGTGATCCAAAATTCACTTAAATCTATATAAAACTTAGTCAATTTTGGCAACGTGCTGCTATAAGACATATTGGAAAGTTTTCTACACTTTCGTTCAATATATAGATAAAGACATACTTGTTATTTTTACTTTTTTTATTGTTAAAATGTCGACTCTGAACATGGGTATAATTTCAACACCTGATACAAAAGCATTTTGGGAATTCCTGAAAATTCAATTAACTAGGATTTAAAGCATATTGATAACTGAATTTATATATACATATAAGTTTTTCTTGTAAAAGAAGCTTTTTTTTTTCTTTTTATCTTTTTCTTTCATTTATTTTTTACACCATTTATTTTGCCTAATCTCAGATGTTCTTAATTTTTCAAATGATAATTAAAAAAAAATAAATCTACTACGTAAAAACTTTGCTCCGTAGTAGAACAATTAAAGTGAAATATTGGTTTATTCGCTAACATTTTTGAATTTTTAAAAAAATTCTTATTCCAGCCATCTGCTCTAGAAACTAGAGTAAAACGTTTGTGTGGTTTATTTTAAAAGTTGAAAAATGTTTTAAAATTGCTTTTTATTTAAATTCTGTTTTGAATATGGCTAAAAATATTATTTTATGTAATAGGGAAATAAAGGAATTCATCAATCATTATCCATAACGACTATTGTAGATTTTTGAGGAGGTATGAATTTAGTAGATATGGAGGCCCATATATACATTTCTCTTCTCGTACGATATTCAGTTTATACTTTATTATTGAACTGAAGGTGACAAATACTTTTTACTTTGTTTTTCCCAGAATACTTTCAAATAGGGAAACATTAACCCTAGAACACTAACCATTGGTATATAGTACCCAGCAGAACACTAACCATTGGTATATAGTACCCAGCGCAAATCTTCCTATTTTTAATTACAATTTTCAGTACCTGATTTCCTTACGTAAGTGTTTTTCACTTCCTATTAATGTTAACTCAGTTTGTAGTACCTGCGTGTAAAATATTTCAAAGATTTATATTTAATATTTCTTTTGATATTTTCAAAATCTGGTACGATATACCCATGGTTAGTATTCTAGGGTTACCTTCACATACGTCCGTTTTTTAAAGATAAATATGAAGAATATCTACTATATACTTTTTATTATTATTACTCATGTGACTTCGTATCATAGTGTCGGGACACTTCTTAAATTGTAACACATGATTTTTTTTTTATTTTATTTATCCGAAGTACTGTCAACCTACAAATCTTAAATCCTGGAGCATTAGATCTCTAAATTCCTAATTCTAGCAGAAACTGAAGCATTTTAAAAATTTCCTAGCAGTTATTTCAAATGAAGTCCTGCTTTGGGACCAACATAACCCATTTGAGACAAATGTTTCACTTGTGAACAAATCTAGTTTTTTTTTTTTTTTTTTTTTTTTTTTTTTTTTTTATCATATTTCGGTCGTTCGAGCCTCTGACCTTCATCAGTCGCTTGTCCATCCGGGTAACCTTCAGGGAACTTCGAACTGAACCATTTATGAGGGTAGTGTTCTCATTTCGCTGGCTATGTCTAAGGATATCGTCCTGTTTTATTCATTATGCCCGGCCCAAATTCATGAATCAACGCTTTCATTCACATAGCTTAATGGAATAAAACCTTGGTTCATAAGTTTGTTGATATAGGAAACACTGTGATAACAAAGTTGAAGAAAATAATCTGCGCGTGAGAAGAAATAACTACTCCTCCCAGAAATTCACAGAAACGCCGAATTTGGTAAATGTTATCGGAAAACAACCCCCGCAATAATTTAACCTAATTGTAACCCCCTCCCCTTTAAAAAAAAAAAAAAAAAAATTTTCAACCAATATGCAAATTGAATACGGAATATTTTAGCTAGTAAAAGCTTCTAGATTTATTTAGGAATAATCTTGTAGAAAATTGGTAGACTCTGTGAAAGACTAACGCTTTTCTAAGCTTAGATGTGACACAAGGCCAAAAGCCTTGAGCATCCAGTAAACTCGCTATTCCGTCATAATTGATTTAGTGAGACAACAATTTCACCACGTTTAAGTGCCGAAACCAGTAAATTGGGCTGAAATGCTTAAAACCTCCAAGAAATGTCTTGGTTATCGCTATAAGAAAATTAGAATTTTGGCAGTAAGAATGTGACATTTTGCTGATAGTTAAACATAAGTTTAAGAATAAATGAATCGTTATTGTGAACGAATAATAAACTTTGTCTTGCATTCGCAACTGTGACTCTTGTCTTGCATGCTAGAACTTCAAATCGAGTAAACGCCAAACTTTCTGAATAGATCAGTTGATTATTCCTCTCCATTCCTGTTCTTGTAATAATAACTAACCAAATTTCTTTCAATAATAATTTTAAAATAATTCAGCAGACGATGTTTTATTTATGGTAACTGGATTTTTGACTATTGGTATACTCGGTTTTCGTCGTACGATACTGCTCCAGGTTTAGAATTTGCCCACGAATTGTAAATTAAAGATTATCCACGGACAGTGGATTAAAACATTGATTCATGAATTTGGATATCGAGTTCAATTCCTGGACCAGGTAGTACAAAGTTCTATCCTGTAGAAGAGCAATAAGTGAGCAATAGATACAAGACAGGATATCCCTAGACACTCTCATTCGGTCATCGGTAGATACCTGAAGAAAACCGGCGTGTACAACGGCCGAAACGTTGAGATAAAAAAAAATGCAGTTTAGTTTTAATGTAAATAAAAAAAAACAAAAAAAAACACACAAATACCGAAATTTCGACCTTTTTAATTTTAATAATACCAGCAATAATAATTATTTGCATGCCTTGCCTTAAATTTAGAAATATTCGCCATTTACTTTATAAACTTGTTTTCCTTCCATAAGAAACTGCAAAATAATTTTTATCGGTCGCTCTTTGAATCTTTTGCAAGCAGAAACCAACTGAGATTTTTTTCTATCAATCCGCCATTTTTTCCCCCTTTTCATTTAATTCCGTATTATTTGACGGCCATATTTTTCTTAGAAATTTGAGAGCGTTTCTTTCAGGATTACCCCCTACATACCTCCTGGTACCTACTTTTATTCGCTTCTTGAGAGAATAAAATAGTTTTCCGTCTTTGTAGATTTAATTCTCCCTTTAAAATATCTTGACTGTATCTTTGAAGTCAAAAGATTTTTTTTCCTTCTTTAATGGCGTCCTTTTTTGTACTCTGCATTCATACTTGAAAGTCAATTCATATTAGTGGAAATATAACATATCTACGATTCAGTCCACGTACACACTGTGAGAAGGCGCTCTTGTATTAAATCCACGTTTTATTGAATTATGATTTTTGGAAAGAGAAACTCTTCATTAGTAATTTCTTTTTTCTATAGGGTAAACTTAATGGCTTCCGAAGAGCCTGCTGCTTTCGCTCTACAAGAAATTTTGCAACTGCAGAAAACATTAAATCTTCAAAAGCTAATTTAGGTTAGGTTAAAAAGTTTACATTTTTTTTTAATATATTTTAGGTTATCTTCCTTGATGAATATGAAGACTGTCTGATGGTTAGATGCATGGAACGGCAAGTCGATTTCGAATTTTGGTCAAAATGGTTATTTATTTACGCACAAATACTCCGGTGGGGAGATATACATCCGTCTTTTCTACTCGTCCCCCTTCTATAGGCTAAATAACAGGTCGAGAGTGAACTCTATCTCTGGTTGGTAACCAGTACAAGATGACAGCTCTGAATCCAAAACTTTGTGGCCCTTGTTAGGTATTTGCATGAAATGTAACTATAAAGTTAGCTCAGCATAGTAGTCCTGCTTAAAAACGGTAAATCATTGATTTTCAGTTTGCCTTCAAGTCGAAATAACTCTTATCTTTCTTCTAAATAGATTGGATCTATCTTAAATTACGGCGTACAAGTCGACCTCAAGATCTTTAGTTCATGAATTTGGCTTATACATACCGCATAGGTCGATAATGAGGAGGCACCATGGAGTAATGGATAGCGGCTCGGATTGACTCTGATAGCGCGGTTCGAATTCCAGTCGAATCCATTACATCCACTTACGTGCTAATTAATACTCTTGGGAAAGATATCAAATCCTCTTCTCCCACCCTCCAGTAGGAGAGACCGGGTTCTTAGCCTTGGATGGCAACTGGTCATTTCAAGTAAATCGCCTTACCTGTATATTGAGACACTAACTTTTTTTTCTATATGACATGTATAGCAAACAACCTACGATTTAGGTACCTCCACGAAATCGCTAAAAAAAAAGTATAGCTTGATGAAGACGCCAAACTTGCCGAAAACAAAATTTTATCGTCTAAATGCTTGTTATTAAGAGAAAAGACCAAAGTTTTTTAATTACTTTTTTAATTTTTTCCCCCTTTTTAGAACATTCTAAATTTTGATTTTAAAAAAAAAAAAAAAGAAAAAAAACCCTTGTTTCTCTTTGCATCAGCGGAACTAGTAAAATAACTTAGACAATTTTTAGCACGTTTTATTGATATGACACACATTAATTTAGAAATTTTAGCAAAAATATAAATAATCGTCGGATGTTAATGAAACTTTCAGGAACTATTCACAGATGATCGAAATTATTATAAATGTTTTTTTTATTAAAGTTATCGCAGAAATATTTTTTCTATTTATTACCCCCCCATAACTAATTTTATGAAAACGCTAAAAATTCATCGCATCGGGTTTAGTGATTACAATAATTAAAAGCACAGGGCTTTGAGGAATGCAAATCATTTTTTTTTTTAATTCGATCCGCAGTACCTGAAAATCAGCTCTGAATTGTAACATACAAAACTCAATAAAACAAAGATATTATTTAATTTCAAATGCTTTTATTTGCTTTTAGTTGTTTTTTATGAATATGGACAATATTTTCAAAAAGCAAAAAAAAAATTCGATGAAAAATGAATTTTTAATACAATTATGCTATTTCTTACTCATAATAGATTTTTACATTTAATTTTTTAAAGTATTATAAAATTAGTTAAAAGCCCCATCTGGTTTCCTAAATCACCTTATGAGATAGATCTCATTTTTTAACGTGTTGTAAATTGTATCATTTTGATTTATCAGAAGATCCGCAGTCATTAAGAAATGTAATTTTGTGTTTATAATCGGGCTCTAATTATAAAGTACGGAAGACCAACCAGAATACAAATAAGTTGCGTTATTTGAGTTAAGCACTGTTCTCCGCTGTTAAGGCCTTTACTTTTTCGAAACACGTGTGGAGAAGTTAATTTGATTTTTCAATTTTAACTGAGAAGGGTACCTAAAAGTATCAGTATCATCTTATGAAATTTATATGATCTTATTTTTATATTAGTGTCAGTTATAACATTTTTTTCCATAAATGAAACATCAAAATTAATAAAATGTATGGAAATACAAATAACACAGTAAAATGTAGCAAATGTACATAAAATTATAATTTTATGTACATTTCATAAAATTTTCAAGAAAGTACCTATAAATTAATTAGATACCTTTCTTATGAAATTTAATCTCACTCTTAACAGTCTTATTTTAATTTCTTTATAATATATTTTCCATAAAGCATCGTAAACGTAAAGGTGAAAGCTAAGTGCAAAAACAAAAAATTAGAGCGCTGAAAGTTTTTCTTAAAAATAATGAGGTAAATAATTTGTTCACTTAAATATAAATAACTTCACTTTTCTCCTTCCGTAGAACAAATTATCCTCACGGAATCCGTCAATATATAATTCATAACCTGTCTAGTGACGCAAAAGTTTATGACCTCATTTATTTCATTTTCAAATTACATCTTTTCGGCCCAGAAGCCAAGTTAAACTTGATTCAAAATATTTTAAATAAACATTATAATTTCTGATTTTCTTAAAATAAGTTTTGAAAAAATGATAATTGATATTTAAAAGAATATCAAACTGAGATTTTCATTTTTTTTATAAAATGGAAAAAATGGTTGCCATGTGTCAATTTTGCTGACTCAAAAAAAAAAATTAACGAAAATTTCGGACGTCCTAGGAACGATTAAAAATGTGTAAAAAAAAAAAAAAAAAAAAAAATTTGATCTTTCCTCTTAATAATAACATTTAAACGATAAAATTTTGTTTTCAAGTTTTTCATCATGCTATGGTCTTTTTTTTTAATAGCGATCTCGTGGAGGTACATATCTGTAGTTCTTTTAGCATACCATCACATGCGTAATTTCTTTTTCAATTGATTTCTCAGATTGTGGTAAGGGTTTGGTTGATTTTTTCTTTATAGCTTATTTAAAGCCATAAAATACTTGTGGTGGTGTAAGTTCTGGAACTAGAATTGGAAATCTGAGAACCTAATTCTGACTCGTTATCCATTACAACACGTGGTATTCCCAAGCGGTCACCGTAATCGAGTTAATGGTCAGGCTCGACGTTGTTTAACTTCGTTGACCGTGCAGGAACCAATGTTTCAGCGTGATAGGGTCATAAGCATTTAGTTCTCTCGGTATCGGCCACTGGTGCTGCCTGCTATTCATCTCGAGATTCTTGACAAAATCCAAAGGATCTGCAATATAATCGATCCTGACCTGGCATCTCGACTTCAGTCACTTTCTCACCTACTCAGCGCGGCTTCTCCACCTTTTCTACGAATATTTTCATGGCAACTGCACTGACGAGTTTACCGGTGCCCCATCTACATGACTTTAAGCGTGCTACTTGATTGGCATCTAGGCCTCAACCTTTTACTGTTGAAATAATTTAATGCAACTGCCACAGCTACTCCTACAATTTCTTTTCTTGGACATCCCGATGGTAGAACTCATTTCCTCTTGCTTGCTTCCTTTTCATATCTACAATCTCCCAAAAATTTAAATGCAATGAAAATCGCCATCTTTTATCTTAAATCCCGCCCGTCTTCAATTCATTCCTCAGTTCTTCCTATACTGAGTCTTTTCTCTCACTTTCAATTTCTGTAACTCAACCTGCGTATTGGTTGCATTTCCGCTTTGCTCGGACTGAAATGATTAAAAAGATTAAATTAATCTGTTAAAAAGATGCGTCTTCCTAAGTTCTTATTCATTTTCTTTTTGTATTTACCAAAAATCGCGGACAGAATTAAGGGCAAAATTATTAAATCCCTCTCTGAATTTCTCTTCTGTGAACGCCTGAAGCACTATAGCTTCTTCCTCGTCGATGGAAGAAGTATTGTTTATAAGGCGGGGAGGTGACCTAGAGCTTAAGTATTTTTCGATGAGATTTGACGTGGACAGATGAGTGCTGTATAATGATAGCAGTGTTTGATAGCAGACTATTAGCTCATGTGCTGTTTCACTCTTCACAGCTGCAGCCTCGTCAGACAAAACTTGGTAAAAAGTCAAAACTTCATTAATTTAATTTGTCTTGTTTGTAGCTGTTTGAGCGGTTACATTTAACTGTTTCGACAGTAAAAGGGTGGGACCGAGATGCCAACCTAGTAGCGCGCTTAAATTCATGCAGTCGAGGCACCAGTGAAAATAGTTTGTCAGAGCAGATGCCATGAAAATATTTATAGAAAAGTGTGACACAGAGAATCAACTTTCCTTGTGGTAGATACAACTGTTAATTCAATGTAGTTGTTCCACCTCAGGTCAGTGGAGAACCAAAGACCAAGAAGTCGCAGAGAGACGCTCTCGTGAAGTTAAACATCATCCATGCTGATAGGAGGCAGGAAGGGTTCTCTCTGGTGAGTAAATGAGAGCAGTTTCGGTTTGGAGGCATTAAAATTCACAAGCCATTTCCTGCCCCGCTCAACTACAGATTGGAGGTCGTTTTCGAGATCGACGGCCAGGTTAACTTTGTCAACAAGACCGGATTTACTATTGAGACGGGAATAAATGGTAGTGTCATCTGCGTAGATGCCGACTTTAGAAATTATGACGTCAGGAAGATCAGAGACTGTGGTGGATCAAGGACAGAGCCTTGGGGAACACCAGCGTTCTTATGAAAGGAACTGGAAGAGAACTCGTTAATGCCAGAAACAAACTTCCCTCTTAAATATAACTGAATGGATCGTTTCTCAGCTCTTAAAACATCTTAGGAAAAAGACATGCTCGCTGTGAAGCAAAGAATTAACTTCATGGGAAGAACTATAAAAGAATGAAGCCATTATCTGCATTCGACATATTTAATTTGCTGAAATATTTAATTTGAGAGGTTTATCGCTCGTCGACGAATTGAAAAGGCCGGGCAGGGAACGTAGATATCAGCAAGGATTTTAAGTTTTTTAATCACAACAAATCTGTAATTATATATATTTTTTTCTTATTGGTTCTTGTATTTTATTACTCCGTAAATTATATATATATATACACACAGGGTGCGATGGATAAATTGTCGTCTAAATTACGTAAAAACGAAAATAATACTGACATTTTTTTTTTTTTTTTTTTTTTTAAAGATATATTTACCAAAATTACCCAAAAATATCTTCAAATACTTATTCAATAAAATCGCCATTTGGCTTCAACCACAGCCTCCTGAAGACTTCGGAATCTCTTGTAACTCTTCTAGGTAATCTCTTTGTTTAAATTGGTGAATGTTGCCATAATCTTTGCCTTCAGTTCATCTTTGTTGTTACAAGCAGTTTTGTTGGTCTCTCGGTCAACTGCTTCCTACACTTAATAATCAAGGGGGATTGCAGTCTGGGGAATTAGGTAACCAGATGTAAGGGGTGATGTGGTCACAGAAATTGTTTAGCAACCATGACTGGGTTCTCCTGCTTTTATGCCAGGGTGCAGAGTCCTTTTGCCAGATATAGGGTAATCCAGCAGCCACCATTTTTACACATGACAGCACTACTTTCTCAAGGCACTTCGTGTTGAGTTCGTATTGGAGCTTCCTGCACGAATGCCAAGCAGACAGAATACCATTTCCAGATTTCTGGCGGAGTGGGTGGGTGTCGGAGTTTGTGTGTGTGCAAGATATGTAGAAAAATAGGAAAGAACATGTTGGGTAAATAAGTTTCTCGGCTCTCGTTTTTGAAGCATGAACTCTTGTGTAGAGAATGAATCATATTTTTAAATATATATATATATATATATATATATATAATCTCTCTCTCTCTCTATATATATATATATATATATATATATATATATATATATATATATATGCTCATCCATCCATGGAGAGATTTTGATGCATTCACTGCCATATAAGTGGATAACGCATAGCATTCCAATACTTTTTTTCTCTGTTTCTAACGAATTTTTCTGTTTCCCAGCACCTTGCTAAGCTTTTGGAATGTTTGTATTTCTAGTCCAATACGTGTTCGGATATTAGTGTCGCATTTTCTGTCTTTGTTAAAAGACTTGCTATATATCATCTGCACCTGCTTAATGTTGACATCTTTAATTTTTAACTAGCATCGTAGTTTTTTTTTTTTTTTTTTTCTTGTGACCATCATATTTTGTTTTCTTGCAGTTGATGGTTAGTCTTTTTTCTTTTTTTTTTCTACAACCCTGTATAGAAGGTGTCCTGGGTATGACGATTAACTACGTCCAGCAGCAAGGCCTTTTATCAGGTTTTGAAGAGCGTGGAACCGCCTCTTAATTGCTGGTGTCCCCAGGTCTACCTTGACCCGGGGTGGTGGCACCTGTCAGGGTCCCAGCTATGGGAAAATAGTTAACCCTGAAACTGAGGGTAAAAAACATTAGGAAAGTGTAAAAATAGGTTTTAATACCAGAAATATTTTGTAAAACATTTTTTACCAGAAATAAATTTTTGAAGAAAAAAAAAAAAAATTACCAGCTATACAATTTTGTGGAAAAAAAATATTACCAGAAACAGATTTTTGACAAAACAAAAATATTACCAGAGAAAAAAAAAAAAAAACGGCATTAAATGACCCATTGAGGTTGATATGCCATAAAACAAACTTTATATTAAAAATATGTCCACTGATAATAAATCCGGAGTCTTCAGCTCCTTTAACATCACTTCTCTCTAGATGTCGAATAAATCTGGGGAGAAGGTAGATATCCTTTCCTGTTTTTTGTATAGCTGCTCAATTTATTTTCTATTCGTATGCAGGTGGTTTACTTGGAATTCAACGTTTACGAAGGTAGGACCCCCCCCCACTTCAAGACATAGTGTTCAGTCTTTTATTCCGATACAGTTACATCGTGTGGACAGCTACCGTAATGAATTTTTATCGTAAATTACGCTAATTTTATGCAAATGTTTAAGTAACCTAATTGTCATTCATATGTACGCAACACGGAATACTTTACCCTAAATTTGGAATGCATTCTTCCAGGCAAACGTTCTTTCCATCTTATGACCCATTCAATGTTGATGTGTAGACATGTTATATTTTCTGAGAGGAACGAATTTAAATATTGCGTATATAATTTTATGTATGACTAAGCGATATAAAACTCTCTCTGAGAACAAAACCTGTTTGTCTTTTTTTTTTTTTTTTTACAGTCATTCCGTTCTGTCCATAAATAAGGTGTTAGTGCGCCGGGGGCGTAATAAGGTGTTATTGCCCCCTTTTGTCAGTTCGACCCTTCTTGCCCCCTCTTGTCAGTTTGTCTTTTGATACTTTGTCCTACTACCGCGAATTCGTGGTCACTCTGACATAGCGTAATGGTTAGCACGTTTTTCTCAGTAGATCAATAGTGAGTTCGATCAACATATAGAAAGAATTCGTTTTCATGGCAGGCCTTAGAAACTTCAGCATATACATTTGTATTCTAATTTAGCCTAAGGCCACTAAATTTCTCGATTAAAGGTTTTTTTTTTTTTATATAACTTCTCTTAACAATATCTGAATTGCGAGCATTATTATTATTCGTGTGCTTTGGGACCATTTATTAAGGAAAACTTATGAATTATTTCCGTGTTTGACTATGGCTAACGGATATTGTGAACAATTGTTCTTTGAAAGCGTCTCTTGGGACGACAACGACGCGAGTTAGTCATAATGGTACTTTCCAAAAGCCTTAGGTAGTTTGATTTTTTTTTTTTTTTTTAACACTTATCTGCTGTTTAGCCATGAAATATTTACAGTAACAAAAAATGATTTCTTCTTACGCATGCATGTCTGGTAAAAAAAATTAACATCTACCACAGGTATGGTGATTTTTCTAAGCGTATGAGTCACAGAGCTGAACGTATGGTGTACCCAGCGGAGTTCGAAGTGTTTATTCAGTCATAATTGCTCTGTCGAGACAAGCTTGTTAACCATTACACAACGTCGAAGTGCCCTCGTCTGCTACAAGGATGCGTAGGCAGGAAAACTCTGCCAGAACCGCTGCTAAAATAAATTTGTTTCCTTCGACTGAATCTTGCATATTTATAAGTCAATTTTATGTTTATATATTCTTTTTATAGATACAAATATTTAAGTAAATGCTCTGTTTATAATAAACAGTGTTAAACAACATTTACCGGCCTGAATGTCCGAGAAATTTTCATAGAAAGTATTCGTCCTCGAACCTGTATCCTATACGGACCCGTCATATAGCCTGACGTGCTATATATATACCGATTGGGCCACATAGGAGCGTTCGGTTATGGTAGTTTAAAGACAGTAAAATGTGCACGTCAGGCTATATGACGGTTCCATATAAGATACAGGTTCGATTCCTGTCGGAAGACGAATATTTTCTATGAAAATTTCTCAAACATTTAGGCAGGTAAATGTTGTTTAATACTGTTTATTATAAACACAGCATTTACTTAAATATTTGTATCTATAAAAAGAAGGTATAGAATCGTCCGAAACATAACTTTCAGAAACTGTCTCCAGACATGTTTATACGACAATCTTGATTCTTGTTGTTCCCTTCTGAGCTTGAAACTAGTCCAGTTGTCAACTCGTACGTCTGGTAGAGGTGCTAGCCATCACTCGGGTATTTCAATGTGCATCAGTTTCTTAGTTACTATATTAAAAACAAAAAAAAAAGAATTCGTCTGAAAATGAAACGGTTTTTTCCCCCAAGATAATTGGAGGAGTTAAGGGACAAAGAATAAAAAAAACATTTGAAAGGAGACCCCGGATGCAAATTGGAAATAATATAAAGATTTTGAGTAGAAATTCTAATCGTTTATAAAGCCAAGTCTCATGTAGACCGTGTGTTTGTCTGACCTGTTGACGAGTTGCTTAAAGTTATTGTGTTTGACTGTGTCACATTCTGTCTCCACTCCTATTTAATACAATGCAAGATTTGACCTCAAAGAATTCTTTGATTTGTGGGTGTGTTGGCTTGACACCGCAAAAACGCGACTTCGTTAGAAACTCTAGACAATGGTTTTCTTCAAGAGCACACAAGTATTGATGGTAATTCATCCTTAATGACATTATATCTGGTTTTGCAAAATTCTTATTCGAATTGCCCTCTTGTGGGGGGTCCTCTTTTCGTTTTGTCTTCTTTTGTTTTTTTTTAAATATGTTTCTTACACACATACACACACACACACACACACACACACACACACACGAAGAATGGTCTGATTTTATTCCCTGCTTGTCTCCCAGCCTCCTTTTTCTTTCTCCCCTTCCCTCCCCCAATTTTAGGATGAGGGCAGTATCGTAATGTTTTCAATGTAGTTTAAGGAATTACATTTAGCAATTCTTACTCTTATTTAATATTTGAAAAGGGACACATCACCTAAATTTGTTTTTGAATTTTCTTTCTTTTTTTATCTTGAACGTTAGATACCACCGTTAAATTCACCGAATTCATAATGTATGACAATTTTTGTATCTTGTATAGAACACCAGAAGTGGTTAGTGTTAATCACAAAATCTTTCAACAGTATCAGTAGAGTGCAGAGAATAAGTATATATTCTCTTAGAAGGACTGACTTGTACTCCAAATTTTAGTAGGTTTCCTCTTCATATTAAAGCAACACTGCAAATTATTAACCGGGTTGAACTGGAAGGCGCTATCCAACACAGACTTCTATTTGCACAATTTAATTGCTTGATCCTGACGAAGACAATAGTCCGAATAATGTAAATAGTGTACATAATATCTCGGAAATAGACAGATACTGAAAGGCCGAAACGTTGTAATAAATATGGCGAGAAAAATGAGTAATAGTCCGAATAATGTAAATAGTGTACATAATACCTCATCTCAGATATATAGACAGATACTGAAAGGCTGAAACTTTGTAATAAATATGGCGACAAAGATAAGAACAATAGTCCGAATAATGTAAATAGTGTAGGCAAGTTCCATTTTCCAACTTTGAATCTTGCCGTTTTTATTTTTTGTTCTCCAACATAAAGCCAACGAATCATTGATTGTAAAGTGTCGGCTTTGCAGAAGATGGGATCGCTTCCTAACAGCTTCACTTATTGTGGTCGCCTCCTTCTTCACACTTTCAGACTACAGGATGACCAGCCTGGTTTAGTGTAGCAGATATGGCTATATCCGATGAATCACATTCTATCACAAATTGGGTGGCATGATAGATGCTGTTTAAAACAGCATTGCCAAGGCTTTTCTTGATGTTTTTAAAGGCTTCAAATGCTTCAGGACTAATGGGAAATGATCTTTTGTAGCGGGGACGTTCCTTATCTGGAAAATGTAGAATCCACTTCGCATAGGGATGCAAACATGCCAAGAATACGCTGCAGGAGCGGATGAGTACTTGGCAGTGGTTTCAATATTTCCGGATAAGGTTAAATTTGTCCATTTCCGACGTTTGTACCCAAGAGGTTAATGGATTTAGTGGATACTAGCAGTAGAGCCCGGCGTTGCCCGGGGATGTAACAGTAAGAGATAGATCAAGTATCGACCATCATAAAGACTGAAAAATAAAATTGACAAAGATTATTGTTTAAGGTTGACGGACACGCTTGTCCCAATTAGTTTTTTTGTTTGGTGTTTTTTTTTTGTTTTTTTTTTTTTTACGAATTGGTCAAACAAAAACATTGTTTTCAATCGTTATGAGTCTACCGATTGTATAGAATTTTATTATAAACAATTGTCTTGTAAATGGAATTTTTAAAGCATTCTGAATGTAAAAATAAAGAAAAAAGTGTGCATGACAATAAGAAACACTACCTGCCAAAAAAGTGAAGTTTTGTTGAAATCTGTTAAAAAATGTAAGAAATCCTATCCCATATATAGACGAACACACACACACACAACCTGGGTTTTATAAGTATAACTCGATATGAGTTGTCCTCTTTTCATTCTCGCGAAAGCGATGCCTCTTAATCGTGTCTTCAAATTGATTTCGTGCAAAAACAATTGTTTTTTTTTTGTTTTTGTTTTTTTCAATTTTTCGCGCTGCCAGAACCACCGCAAGGTAATTTTACGTAGTCCTGTGAAGTTTTGTTGAAATCGGTTGAAAAATGCAGGAAATCCGATCCAATATATAAACTAACACACACACACACACACAACCTGGGTTTTATAATAAGTATGATGATAGAATTTGATCTGGTGAAGGTCAGTTGCCTTTTCCCTGCAGCAGCTAGAAATCTTTCAACATTAGTGCCGTATTCCCTTCGGTTTGTTCCACCTATTATAATGTTATCCAGATAAAGAAAATGTGTCTGACAGTTGTTCTTCGTCAGTAAATTCGTCAATGGCCCTTTGAAAACCTGCAACACCATTTGTAACGCCAAAAGGTACATTTGTATAACTTACCACATGCTTCGAATTCTGTAAAATGGTTTATCAGAGTCGCTAATCCTGAATTGGTGGCAAGCACTCTTAAGCTCGAAGATAGAAAATACTTGATACTTCGCAAGATTGTTGGCCAACGTCTCCATCTTTAGTAAGGGATATGCATCAAATGTTTACAGCATTTGAATAGTCTATGCACATTTGTTTTTTTGTGGTCCTTCAAGACATCCATAACTACAACAATTTGTGCACGCCATGGAGAGGTGCTTGGTTCTATGATTCCCTCAGAGAGCAATCCTCGAACCCACTGAGTAATTAAATCCTGATCGGAGAGGCTGAATTTCCTTGACTTAACGGTTATGTTTAACATTTTTTTGCCTGTTTACGAATAAAGATTCGGCAAAATTTGCTGATGCTTAACTGCAAACAGAATTATTTTCTGCATTGGAAACATTAAGTCCTGGTTTATGTCGTCCTTATACAATCGTAATAGAAGAATATTGTCGCTGGAGGTCCAAGCTTACAGTGATCCTCAAGAACCTTCAGGCGTGTCTCCGGGTAGAAATTTTCGTTTAAATACAGATTCACCTTACAGTCACCTGTGACAGATGCCGTTGAAGAAGATTGTAACGCCCTGTACATCAAAGGTTTCAGCTTGCTGAGTTAATCAGACCAGCAACTCTATTTCTATTCACGCTCAGGTCTACAACAGATTTCAAACAATGGGAGATATCAGTACAGAGAAAGGGAGACAAGATTGCAGCAGTGACCTTTTTATTCTTGATTTGGAAAACCGGGGCCCAGTGACCCCTTCTTCCACATGAAGAACAATCACTATCTTTTGTTTGGCATTTTGTACGTAAATGAATGTTGCCACCACAAAATCAACTGTTTTTTTTTTCTTTAACCGGAGCTACACCCGCGACAGTGACATTATTATTTTGAGCGGCAGCTGGTGCATAATTATTGATTGTCACATTACCTAAACTGGGTACCCTGATGCTGCAATGACAGAACCCAACGAGTTACGCTGCGAAAAGGTTCATGGCCCTTGCTTGATCGTGTTAGACCAACGTTTTCCAGTAAACGCTGGGGTATATTTGACGAATACAGTCCGTTAATGAAGGCATTGTGATGAAAAGAGATCTTTTTAGAAAGTTGAATATTAAGGTTTTATTCAACATAAAAAAGCATACATAATTACCAGTTACATAGTTAGAAGATATGAACGAACGTACGCCAGAGAGGAAGAGGCGTCTCACCGTTATTTATAAACAAGATCACGTGACGTGAAATCACACAACAGTTCGTATGCAGATAAGTTGAAGGTACTAAATAATTAACTGAATGAATACAAAAGAATTATAAGTATATCACAACAGACATCTCTCACTAATTCTTCAGGGTACTGTTCCGCCGTGACGGCCTTCCGTGTGAAGTTTTTGCTCAGCTTGTGTAGTTCACAAAGAGATCTTAGTATTTCCGAGTGTTGTTGGCGTCTTGTAGCGAGAATATGTCTAGCGAATATCTAATTCTTTTGTTTTATGAAAATCTTGTTTACAATTTCCAGTGCCTCATCCTAACTGCATCAGCAAAATATTCGTAGATGCTTGCGGAGACTTATGTGGTTAGCATACTTTCTTAGGAGCTTCATCTGCATTCTTTGCCAGTATTAATATTCCTTCTCGGCAGCCGGTGATGTCAGGTCAACATTAAGCTTATCTGGGCAAAGGACGCGTTCCATGTTTATGGAAATTAAAGATCTGAATAAACTGTCATAACTAGAATACCTTTTATATTTAAGGCTTTATATTCAGCTTAAAAGCATACATAGAGAACAGGCTGTTAGAATCCTGGCAAGATGGCGTTTCCTTTATATCCAGGAAGTTCTTCAAAGGGAGATAATTCAAATCCCCCAGAAAACAACTAACAATGTGCAACATATTGTCTGTGGCTGCACTCAGCTGGCACAAAGAGTACAGACGGCGCCATCGTATACATTGGGATTTATACAGGTAGTATGGCTTCCAGTGTACAGAAAACTGATGCGAGCATCAACACGTGAAGCTCATGAGATACAACCGCTTGGAGAGCAATCACTTTGATATTACATTTGTACAAACATGAATAGATGGCAATAGGTGTTGCGGTATCTTGGGATAACATCGTGAACCAAATTGTTCAATAATTGTTCATGCCACATTGACTGATAAACTCCTACAACAAAAAAATTCTCAACTTACCATATAAGTAAAAAACGCACTCTTAAATTTTCAAAAAAATTCAACCTTCGACAGCACGCTCTAAAAGTTTTTATCCGTTAACCATAACACATTTCTAAAAAAAAAAAAAAAAAAAAAAAATCGATTCGCATTTAATCTTTCGTCTCCGCTACTACCTGGATTTACTAAAATGAAAAAAATTTCCATGCCTGAGGATGACTGTATGTGCAGTTGAAAGTACTTTCAGATTAAAAAAGACATTTTACAGCTTGTAGTCATTAAAAACAAGAATCATAGCATTAGAGTGGTTCGTAGGTTAACGCAACATTAAAATTTTGGTTTGCGAAGAGATTTCGCCATTTTATATCATTTAACTTTACTAATCTACTTTTGTATGAATGATTCAATGTAATATATGCATGTATGTATGTTTTAAAGAAAATAAAAGGACAGTTTCTGTCTATATTTCTGAGATGAGGTATTATGTACACTATTAACATTATTAGGACTATTGTCCTCATCTTTGTCGCCATATTTATTATAACGTTTCGACCGTTGTACAATCCCGCCTTCTTCAGGTGGTTGGAATGTCGAACTTGACCCTCACATTGGATAAAGACAGTGGTTAAATCCAGTGACAGGACCCTAAGAGTGTGAGTTCAATACTCGGTTAAGGCGGTGGAGAACTTGGAGAGGGGAATTAACAGGAGATAACTGACAACCATTAAACATGACACGTGGAACTAGAACAGTCTACCCCAGTGAGCTAAATAAAGGGTTCAGTTCGACATTCCAACCACCTGAAGAAGGTCGGAGCGAACAACGGCAAAAACGTTGTAATAAATATGGCGACAAAGATGAGGACAATAGTCTGAATAATGTAAATAGTATACATAATACCTCATCTCAGAAATATAGAAAGATACTAAAGGGCCAAAATGTTGTAATCAATATAGCGACAAAGATGAAGACAATAGTCCGAATAATGTAAAAGGGACAGCTATACGTAACATCAGACAGTTTAAATTTGTAGGACACATAATGAGGAAAGATTTTAAAAATTTGGCATTCACAGGACATAATGAAGGCAGGAGACACAGGAAAATATCGCGTAACCCCTAAGCTATCGCGATTGTGTGAGTGGGTGGCGGAATAGGGATAATGGCAAATAAGAAATTGTACTAAGAACTACAAAGGACAGTCATGGATTCCACGACACATAGAAAAAGTCCTCTTTAGGTAAACCGTTGCTCGTCCGGCATATGTAGTCAGAATTCTAGGACTCTCCACAGGAGTCATGGGTATGACAATAAGCAATATACGGTAGTACGGCCTCTGATTGGAGCTTTTGATAAGCGTGGTACCACTTCTTAATTACTTTTCTTGCCAGGTCCACCCAGACCCGATGTGTAACATGTTGGGATCCCAGTTATGGCCACATAGTAACACTCCGAACAAAAAAATAAAACACTATGAAAGTATAAAAATCACTATATATATATATATATATATATATATATATATATATATAACAATACATAACAATACTTATTATAAAAAATGACCAATAATACATTTTATAGCTGAATTAACAACAATATATTTTATAGCAAAATTGTCAACAATAGATATTGTGTTATTGAAGGCATACAATTGTATTCAAAATATTTAGATTTCGGCATTAAATAACCCAGAGAGGTTGATATGCCGCTAAACAAAATCAACGTGACATCAACAAACCCCTGACGCAGCAAAATCCCCGAGATGAGCCACGCCATGTAACGAAAGTTTTATCCAAGAATTGAGTCAGAGGAAGACCATCTGAAATAGATGAGAAAAGCAACTGATAAAGTATAAACCGAAATGCTGTGCCATGTCTCTTTAGAATGTAGGCGATCAAGACTCTCCACTGTTTCCACTTCTTTAGGCTCTCGGCAATATTTTATTTTATTATACCTCTCACGCCCTGCTCTGTCATTCATTCACACAAGCTCATTAAGTAGGTTACTGTCTGTTATTCTTTCCTCAACTCTTCCCCTTACGTTCAATGTGTCCTGGTCAGGTTCTCAGATTGCGCAGGTACCCTAAGGCTACATCCGGCTATACAACTTATGATGTTTGTTGATGTACACGGATATTTTTTAATGTATTAAGTTTCTGCAAAAGTTACTTTAAAATATTTTGAGCAGATAATTTTTAACATACTTTGTTTACATGTTTTTTCCCCCCTTGGGAGAAACTAATATATTTACCCGTCCTGGGTATGCTGATAAACTTCATCCAACAGCAAGGCCTCTGATCAGGAGGTTTTGAGGAGCGTGGAACCACCTCTTAATTGCTGGTGTTCCCAAGTCCACCCTGACCCGGGGTGGTAACATCTGTTAGGGTCCCAGCTATGCGTAAATAGTTAACACCCAGACTACGTCCGCGTGCTGGGTATGACGATAAACTACGTATACAGCAAGGCCTCTGATAATACGTTTATGGGAAAATGATGATACCAGTTGTACGTTTTTGAACAATAGTACAGGGTGTTTCAAAAAGAATACGCCCAAATCATTACACTGTTTTTTCCGATCTATAGCATTGTAGTGGACTGAATCGGTGGTTATTTGATAGAGTAGTTATCAAAGTTTGATTGGGTGTCAGTTTCACCGCTGTCGTTAGTATAACTTCCGGTGCAGCTACAAACAGGACAAACCGATCTTGAAATGCTCCAAAAATGGCTATTCCCTTTACTGCAAGCAGATTCGAATGACTTCATTTTTCAGCAAGATGGAGCACCACCCCATTGGCATCTCGGGTTAGAGCTTATCTGAACGAAAACGTGCCTCAGCGATTTATTGGGGGGAGAGGTGCTAAAAGACCTTGCTCTCTGTGCTTGGCCTGCCAGATCCCTGGACCTCACTGTGTGTGACTTTTTCTTGTGGGGGTATGTTAAAGACCAAGTTTATGTTCCAGCACTTCCGGCAAGTATCAATGACTTGAAAAATCGAATAACAGCTGCAATCAACACGGTGAACCGTGACATGCTGAGGCGCGTGTGGGAGGAATTCTCATATCGGCTTGATGTTGTCCGTGCTGCCGGTGGTGGCCACACTGAGCACTTATAAAACATGAAATGAAACTTGAATGTATATATAACACATGTGTTCGTGCTAGAGGTTTGTAATTTTTTTCTTTTTTGACATATCACGTGATGATTTTGGCGTATTCTTTTTGAAACGTCCTGTATTACCAGCTATACATTTTTGAGGAAAAAATTTTTTTCCAGAAATAGATTTGACAAAACAGAAATATTACCTAGAAAAAACAAATTGTCTGCATTAAATGACCCATTGAGATTGATGTGCCCCAAACCCAACCTAATGTATTTACTTTCTAGTTCTTTTTTATCTTCCATCTAATTATCCGAAATTCTCAGAACCCTGACATTTTCTTACATGAACAAAGGGCTATTTTCAGAGCTTATAAAAAATATATGCCATTAATTTTATAGTGGATCTTTTTTTTTTCTTTTACTAGACTGCCAAATAAAGTATAAATTTCTTTATAGTGTTAATTTACACAATTCTGTTAATATTTTACAATGTTAACTGCAAAGATATCCCCATTCTATAACAATCGACTTTTTCTCGGTAGATGTCCTCTACTCGTCGAATTCCATAAAGTGTCTGGCGAAATGGTTTCTCTTAAGATTGGATATGTTTTGCGTCCTTAAGATGAAAAGGGTCACGTTCAGATATAATTGAAAGTTAATACTTAACTTTATTTGTATAACATGGCTTTTTTTTTTTTTTTTTTTTAAATGCCTTGACTCTTCAGGACACAAGTTCCTTTTTTTTTTTTTTTTTTTTTTCTATTATCCATGCATTGATGTACGTTCTTGTAAAAGACTTCCCATTTGCCCTCTCTACGTTTTAAATTCAGAGTTGACCTTCTTAGACTGACAGCCACCCAAACCTACAGAGTTCGATCTTTCCTACTATTTAACTTATAACTGAAGAAAAAGATGATTCATGCCTTTTCCAAGGGCATTAGTGAGAAAGTGAAAATAGAACTCTTCCCGCTAATAACTGTCTCACCACTCGTACATCTAGCAACATGACTTTTCATCAGGGCTCAAATATAATGGGCTGTAAGATCAGTGTTAACTATTGATCTATGGCGTGGTATACAAGTAGATATTTCTAACTCAATATTACACATATGTTTTAGTTTCTACTTTCCACGATAGGTTTTTGGTCGGAAATGTAACATCTGCATAATGAAAGGCGGTATCATATCGCCACATCAATGGATTAAACATCAGACGATTTACAAGATGCATAAATTCATTGAATTATCTCGGTTGGAGAAGCAAATATTCTCTATGGATGGTTATTTAGTCAGTCTAGCATTTTTGAATAACTGATAGGGATAGCTTACTATTGCACATTATATATATATATATATATATATATATATATATATATATATGGTAAGTTAACTATTCGTTGTAATGTACGGCAAATGTGTGATGAGGTTGAAGGAAACACCTAACCGATTTTCCTCCCGTGTGCAGAGAGGAAAAAGAAACGGGAAGTTAGAAAATGAAACCACAGCAACTTTAGGGGAAAAATATTCACAAGACACCGAGACGTGGTGACTGATAGTCTTCTCGTTGCTTTTATTGGTAGGAGTCATCTTACAAAGACCCGGATGTTGACCAGTTTCAGAAAGGCCCGTATCAAAACATGCAAAGCTGTCTCGCCGCTAATTAAGAAATCCCGGATATAACTGGTGTTGACGGACAAGTTCACACGCGATTCCGCGACCTCTTAGGCGTCTGTACTGACGCCCGTTCGCCGCACTATTAGCATCAGTAATCACGTTGAAAACATCAAAAAGTTAAGCAACGTCGAGCGTGGTTAATGCTGTGACAAGGGACCGATTGGGAGCACACTACTAACACCAGTTCCCGTCGAACCTAGTCTGTACCGAGATGGGTGACCGCTAGTGAATATCATGTGTCATAATCTTGAATGTGCGTGAAGTGTAATTGATAATGACTTGGAATTGTTAATCGCATAGACTAGTTCCAATTCCAGTTGGATTCACTCAAGCGCATTTACATTTAGGAAAGGTATGAATCCACATCCCCCAAACTATGGGTTAATTAGTAAGATGAAACTTAACCACTAAAATCTTAGAATCTAAAGATATTTTCTGGCTTTAAATAACCTGCAAAGGGTTATACAGTAGAAACCAAATCAATTAATAGAAAAACAAGCAGATGAGCAGTAAAATAAAAACAAATCCATCAATATAGCTGGGCTGATTTTCAATTTTGACCAAGTCTGTTGAGTTCACTTTCTCAGAATGTCTCTTGGGAAAGACATGAATTCATTTTCTCTCCATCCAGTTATAGGTTAAATAGCAAGGTAAACTGGTTACTCTAGCCTTGAGTGACAACCATTTTATCTTTTCCAAGTATTAATGATTCTATGGAGAGCTATGTTCGCCTAGGCACTAAAGGAAGATGGTATTTTGGGGGGGGGTCTTTTTTGTCTTTTCAAACAAGACAGAGTATTCACTCTTGAAATTCCTGAACATTAATGTTGTTCTGCTTACAAAGGAATTGTAAAAAGAAAAACCAAAATTTCGATTATTATTTTTTTTTTGTTTTTTTTTTTTTTGTTTTTCAGATACGTTATCAAGTTCTGAAGTGTGTTTATTAATCATTACATACGTGTAAAATTTTATATCTGTAAAAGAACATTTTAAATATAGTCAACATTGAACACCATAACATATCTAAATCTCTTACTCCTTTGTCAACAACCAATTCGTCTCCTTATAAAGGGATACTTGATAATATGATTAACAAAAGATAAATCTCTCGCCCATTAACCATAAGTTTCACTCCTTTCGTTATTTTTTGATGGATCACGAAGTTTAATAAATGGACTCTAGTAGTGCTGCACGAGCAATATTAGTCCATTTCAAAACCGTTTTTGTAAGTAGATAAGTCTGTTATTTACAGAAATTTCCGTCATCCGTAGTTAAAGATGTAGTATGAGAAAGCTATTTCCGTTTACTGGGACTATAAATGAACACAACGCGCAAATCTTCAATTCTCAGTTGAATAAAGTTTTCTTAAAGCCTACACCTGCGTACTTATGTTATTGCGCTACATACCAAACATCTTTTTGTCAATAGTAGGACTATACGCCATTATATCAAAGAAAGAGAAAAGCCTAATGGCCCATTTTGACTAATTAAGATCCAGAATTCTAGAGGAACACGTCGTGAAAGAAGAAAAGATGATGAGTCCTTAAGATCAGGACAATAGAAGATGAACTTATGGGTGATAGCGGGAGTGACCAGACGCGGAAGAAGATTAAATGAGACCAAGATCTACATTAAAAAGAACAGGACATAATCCCCAAAGGGGAGAGAAGGAAAAAGGTTGCAGACGTTCAAGAATAACCAAAGGGATTAAACCTCTTCGGTTCATGGAAGTTTCGTGGATTAGTGAACAGCATTGTATCAGTTTGCATATAAAGTGTACAGTAAACGAAGAGATAAGCGGAAGTTGACTACTGATCACGTGCCGTACAGCAAAAGGATTAATAAGTTTACCTTAGGTAGGCACCAAGTGAAAAGTTTAATTCTTATGCCAAATAAACTTGTTAATGATTCCACTGAAGTGAGAGCTCTTGGCTTCTTCCATGTTTAATTTGGCCAATATAAGGCCAGAGTTGTGGAGCTCCCGTAAAAGATACAAGGTATGTTGGATAATAAGCTATGCATTAAGGATGACAAATAGAAGTGCAAAAAATTAAATTTCTGAGTAGTGCAGTAACAGACGAAGGAAAACGTGACATAAGAATTTGAAGACGTCAAAGAACAGGGAAATGGCTTTCGGAAACTAAGCAAAGTATTATGGGACAGGATAATGTCTCTAGAAACAAAGAGTGCTGAACTGTTTTGTCATATCTAATCTCTTGCATGGCAGTGTATGTTGAACACTTTCTTCACAGATGAAGAAACTTGAAACGACCGAAATGTGGTTCCACAGACGAATGGTAAGAATCGTGTGAGCAGAATCTAATCAATGTGGAAATTTAACTTATTTTAAGGACATCCGACGAGGAAGGAAAGCATAGAGAATATAATACTCAGATGATATACTCAAGATAAGAGAACAAGATCAAATCAAGTAACATGCTTAACAAGATTGTGTGACGGTTACACACCTGGCCCAGGGTCGAATCCCTTGGTTACGGCGCCAACTGTGACGTCGCTCCTCCTGGTCGCTCCTCCTGGTTCCAAGCGTGCCGCTCCAACCCCTTGGTTGGATGATCACCAGCCTCGCCTTTCCCAACTCGCTTCCAATACCTGGTTACTGAAGCAACTGTACTGATCTCCGGTCTGTCTACCCACGCTGTGTTTAGATCTTAGACAGACGGGACCAGCAGGGATTGGGGCCGATACAAGTTGAGTCCGACGGGGGTGGCAAAACACAAGTAAAAAGAAAAAAAAACTCACGAGACAAAAATTACTGATAAAAAAGGGTGACAACCTTTTATATCTAATGTCCGTTACATAAAGAAAAATTGTTCTTATTTCCCCGACCCGCTTTGTGGACTATGGCACCAAGCCTCTATCATACAACTTAAAGATTTCAGTTGTCTACTCTTCAGAATTATGTATGTCGGAGTGTGGTCTAGTTCGACACTGGGGCTAATTTCTATCGATCATTCGCAGTTGATTCTTCTCTTCAACTTGGGTTGTATTTCTTCTTCTTCGTCGACTAAGATAGAACTTCTCTTGTCTTCGACTTGGCTGCAACTTCTCTTGTCTTCGACTTGGCTGCAACTTCTCTTGTCTTCGACTTGGCTGCAACTTCTCTTGTCTTCGACTTGGCTGCAACTTCTCTTGTCTTCGACTTGGCTGCAACTTCTCTTGTCTTCGACTTGGCTGCAACTTCTCTTGTCTTCGACTTGGCTGCAACTTCTCTTGTCTTCGACTTGGCTGCACTTGGCTTTCTCTTGTCTTCGACTTGGCTGCAACTTCTCTTGTCTTCGACTTGGCTGCAACTTCTCTTGTCTTCGACTTGGCTGCAACTTCTCTTGTCTTCGACTTGGCTGCAACTTCTCTTGTCTTCGACTTGTCTCTTGTCTTCGACTTGGCTGCAACTTCTCTTGACTTGGCTGCAACTTCTCTTGTCTTCGACTTGGCTGCAACTTCTCTTGTCTTCGACTTGGCTGCAACTTCTCTTGTCTTCGACTTGGCTGCAACTTCTCTTGTCTTCGACTTGGCTGCAACTTCTCTTGTCTTCGACTTGGCTGCAACTTCTCTTGTCTTCGACTTGGCTGCAACTTCTCTTGTCTTCGACTTGGCTGCAACTTCTCTTGTCTTCGACTTGGCTGCAACTTCTCTTGTCTTCGACTTGGCTGCAACTTCTCTTGTCTTCGGCTTGGCTGGCTGCAACTTCTCTTGTCTTCGACTTGGCTGCAACTTCTCTTGTCTTCTCTTGGCTGCAACTTCTTGTCTTCGACTTGGCTTGTCTTCGACTTCTCTTGTCTTCGACTTGGCTGCAACTTCTCTTGTCTTCGACTTGGCTTCTTCTTGTCTTCGACTTGGCTGCAACTTCTCTTGTCTTCGACTTGGCTGCAACTTCTCTTGTCTTCGACTTGGCTGCAACTTCTTTGTCTTCGACTTGGCTGCAACTTCTCTTGTCTTCGACTTGGCTGCAACTTCTCTTGTCTTCGACTTGGCTGCAACTTCTCTTGTCTTCGACTTGGCTGCAACTTCTCTGCGGCTTTCGGGTAATCTTCTTCTTCGTCTGCTTGGGCTGGAAGTTCTGTTGTCTTCGACTTGGGCTGGAAGGATTTCTTGTCTGAGGATTCTTTTGCCCGCAAAGGGGCGAGTGAATCGGGCCCGATGCCCGCGTTCAGGCTCTTTCCCTGCCCGCGGTCCAGCTGCAACTCCACTCCAACTGATTTCTGTCGACTGGGGTCCTGCTTTTATTGACGCCGCAACAAACTGGGGTGGGTCTGTCGGCGTCAGGGTTTTCTCGATAATTCCAAAAGTCGCATTATTTCTGTCTTCTCATTATCGCTATTGTTTTCACCCCTACTTCCTCACAGTGCCCTTGGTGGGGAGGCGCACACCCATCTTTCCCGGTCCCTCGTATGTCAGGTGACCGCTCTCGACCAATGATTCCTGATCGAGCACTTCTTTCTCTTCTTTTCCGCAGATCACGTGACCGTTTCCGACCAATGGTTCTTGATCGAGCATCCTTTCTCCTCTTTCCGCATATCACGTGACCGCTTTCAGCTAATGAGATTGTGGTTGGGTGTGGTTTACATCGTTCTTGTTTTAAAAAAAAACAAAATCTAATTTTGCCTTTTTTTTGCACGTACGAAAAATGACAATCTTGGCTTTTTCTCACCTGGGCTCTGTCAAAACAGCCTGCCGCTAATTAGATGTGACTTCAGGGAAGAATATTGGCGCTATCTGTGAACTGAGACAATCGTTTTTTTCACCTCTTGTTTTTGTCAGACCCGACAGTCAGAAAATCTTAATTATCTACATTGAAAATGTCCCCACTTTGTTATCATGGGTTTCCAATTCTTAATAGGTCAGAATCTGTATATAGTTCCACCGGTCACTCCCCTCAACCCAAAAAGACACTTTTTTCTCCGATTAAAAAAATTTCGTTTCTATTGTTCTAAAAAGAATTTCCCTTTCTCCAATTTGACAATGAGTCTTTCCACGCAAAAAAGTAGGCTAGGTGCTTTGACCGATTTTCTTATCAATTGCCAAAACACTGTCATCAAGCCTGGTTCTTTTTTCCCTCTTAATGATTTTTCATTTCAAATAACAATTCTCTATTGTCCTATAAAATTCGGCCACACGCAGGCCAAGATATCTTTCTGACACTTATCTTCGCTTATGACTGGGTCATGCATCATCCAACTCTCTTTCTTTTTTTTTTTTTTTTCTTCCTCTTTCTTTTCTTTTTCTTTTAGGATCGTCTAAAGTACAATCTTAGTGAATTATTTTCAACTCAATTATTTTCCGTTAAAAAAAAATCAACAACCTGTTTAGTAAACCGAGTAAAAAAAAATTAAATCATATTTCTATGAATATTTCTAATAATGCAAGGTGCCACAATTGCATGGATAGATTATTGAATCAATTGCTAAGTTCTGCTGCTGGAAAAATTGTCCCACTCTGTCCAGCAAGTCAATTTTTCTCGCCGAAATCTATCTCACATGTTTATAAATCTACCATACGTTCATACTTTGCACATTGCTGCCACATCTGGTCTGGTGCTCCTTCTATATATTTAGATGTCATTGGTGTTGACCTGGCATCTCTGCTTCAGTTACTTTCCGACTGTCTTAATGTAGCTTTCTTTTGTGTCTTTCCTTAAATTTATTTTTGTTCTGATAAACCTTCCTCTATGGTACCCTATGTATAAGTGCAGTACTAGATTGGCAGCTAGGTCTCATCATTTTACAGTTGAAATGGTTAGAGGTAAGTGTAAGTTCTATGCTGACAGTTTCTTTTCATGTACTTCTGAAACTCTCTTCAGACTTCTTTGATCTTCAAAAATTTAAATGCAATGTCAATCGTTATCCCGTCTTCTTAATTCCTCTTTTATTGTTCTCTGTTCTCTTTCCGGTGACCACAATAATATCCCCACTGCAATTTATCACATAAATATGTATGTTCCCCATACATGAAGTAGAAAGATTATATTGAATCCATTGCTAAGTCCGGAATCCAGCTTGAACATTTACAAGACCACCATTCGTCCTTGCTTTGAATATTGCTGGCTTATCCAGTATAGTACTTTTGTTACTTACTTGATAAAATCCAAAGTATAATCTGCAATGTTATCGGCCATGACCTATCTTAGTTTCAGTCACTTTCCCACTGCTGCAATATAACTTCCCAGTACCTTTTCTATAAATATTTTCTGATGAGCTTTTACTTTTGGTATCTCGAATTTAAACTCATTACTAGATTTGAAGCACTCCTATATGCCAGTAAATGATGAGTACCCTCGTCACAGATTAAGAGACTTGAAGAAATGTGGTTCTACAGAAGGATGCTGAGGACTGAACATGTAAGCAACGATGAAGTTAGAGACAGTGGCAACAAAAAGGGGCACTTCAACTTAAAATCAGGAAGAGACAGTTGAAATTTCTGAAGCACCTTATGAGAAAAGAGGTCTTGGAAAATTTGCTGCTCACAGGACATTGGAGGCAAGCGGGACAGGAAAATAACGCATAACATTCTTAGCGAGCTTAAGTGAATGAATTGCGAAAAACAGTTTGGGGAGATGACAAAAAGATTCTAAGCTACAGAGGAAAGGGAATTGTGGTGAGCCATGATCGCCAAGGTCCTGAGGAGACGGCAAATAGAAGACTAGATTTACAGCTAGTTTAGAGTTTAAATGGCTATATGTAACCGTAGGTTCTATGCTAACAGTTTCTTCTTTCGAACTTCTCTCTTGTGGAACTCTTTTCCAGCCTTTTGCTTTCTAGTCGTCTTCAAGAATTTAGAATGCAATTTAGTCGTCTTCAAGAATTTAGAATGCAATTTTAGTTATCTTTTGTTTCAATTTCTCTTACTTTGTTGTCACCTCAGCTTTTTTTTTTCTCTCATTCTTTCGCACTCTGTATCCATTTGCGTTTTATTGGCTTTATAGCCTTGCTTGGGGGAATGATAAAAAATTAAATGCCAGACCAAAGAGATGGTATGGGGGGGTTTCAAATTTACTTAGAACAACAATACTGGGAATTATGAAGTACGAGATTCCTCGCCTTTTAAAGAATATAGCACATAAGATATGGTCACCCAATGAAAATTGAAGTGACTCTGTAGCGGCACAGTGTTTATATTAATGATACTTCCACGTACAGGATTCAAGAAATAATAACAACTCAAATTTGTTAACCAACAAACATATATTAAATAAAATACAACAAGCATGAAATAAAATCATATTCACAATGCAGATTAAAGAGAAGGAAGTTGTTTCCCTTTGACTGTAGATTGACTGTAATCAACTGTTTGAAGAAAGTTCTCTTATGAGATAAATGTTCCGAAATAATTGTTAGAGCAAAGTTTGCATGTGAAGAATGAATAACACCAAGAATATAATTGCTTGAAATGTATTGTGAATAAACTGGTTTGAATCAACAAAGTTCTGGTTAATTGTGCTTGGCAGAAGTTACAGTGAGAAAATGTAAGTTTGTAGTTACGAAATTTTATGTCTGTATGTGCGTTAGTGCGATGAGCAAGATCGTGGATTTGTGTGGACGGCTGGGATCTTACTGGCGAAAAGTCGCCCTATTTAAGGAAAGGGGGTAGGCTCCCACGGAACCACGGGAAAACTTGATCTTACATTAAGAATATGTGATTGGTTAATTTTTAACCAATCACTACACTCGTACTAAACAGAATAGGTAAGTATGATCAGAATCAAAAGAACGACTGCGATGGCTAAATTGTCCTATACAAAGGTAGTAGTAATAATGACTTGGAGTGTATGTGGGTGTGAAAAACATAGCAATTGCTTTAACTTCACTAGCAAAACTGCCTGCCAAACAAACTTTCTTACCATTTGAGTTTTAATAGATA
>CAHIKZ030003144.1:55000-62500 GCA_903632075.3 Acanthosepion pharaonis | reverse complement strand
TACTTAATTGTAGGGAAAGTATTTTTTGGTTCGTGAGTTTCATTCACTTTCCTCCATACCAGGAGTTCATGTGACCAAATAATTCCATTGTCATATTGAATATCCAGTGACACCCCAAAGACAGCTTTCATGCACTTTGTTTTATATTATTTTTAAGAATAGCAAAATACTGTTCTTTATCCATGATTCCCTGCCCTCTTTTCAGTTATGTTGGTCAAAAATCAGTAAAACATCCCCAGAGCAGAATACTGCCACCACCATCGTACTTAATTGTAGGGAAAGTATTTTTGGTTCGTGAGCTTCATTCACTTTCCTCCATACATAACAGGAGTTCATGTGACCAAATAATTCTAGTTTGGTTTCATTGTCATATTGGAATATCCAGTGACACCCCAAAGACAGCTTTCATGCACTTTGTTTTATATTATTTTTAAGAATAGCAAAATACTGTTCTTTATCCATGATTCCCTGCCCTCTCCTTAGTTATGTTGGTCAAAAAAATCAGTAAAACATCCCCAGAGCAGAATACTGCCACCACCATCGTACTTAATTGTAGGGATGGTATTTTTGGTTCGTGAGCTTCATTCACTTTCCTCCATACATAACAGGAGTTCATGTGACCAAATAATTCTAGTTTGGTTTCATTGTCATATTGGAATATCCAGTGACACCCCAAAGACAGCTTTCATGCACTTTGTTTTATATTATTTTAAGAATAGCAAAATACTGTTCTTTATCCATGATTCCCAAACCTCTCCTTAGTTATGTTGGTCAAAAATCAGTAAAACATCCCCAGAGCAGAATACTGCCACCACCATCGTACTTAATTGTAGGGAAAGTATTTTTTTTTGTTCGTGAGCTTCATTCACTTTCCTCCATACATAACAGGAGTTCATGTGACCAAATAATTCTAGTTTGGTTTCATTGTCATATTGGAATATCCAGTGATACCCCAAAGACAGCTTTCATGCACTTTGTTTTATATTATTTTTAAGAATAGCAAAATACTGTTCTTTATCCATGATTCCCTGCCCTCTCCTTAGTTATGTTGGTCAAAAATCAGTAAAACATCCCCAGAGCAGAATACTGCCACCACCATCGTACTTAATTGTAGGGATGGTATTTTTTCGTGGTTTGTGAGTTTCATTCACTTTTGGTTTCCATACATAACAGGAGTTCATGTGACCAAATAATTCTAGTTTGGTTTCATTGTCATATTGGAATATCCAGTGACACCCCAAAGACAGCTTTCATGCACTTTGTTTTATATTATTTTTAAGAATAGCAAAATACTGTTCTTTTTATCCATGATTCCCTGCCCTCTCCTTAGTTATGTTGGTCAAAAATCAGTAAAACATCCCCAGAGCAGAATACTGCCACCACCATCGTACTTAATTGTAGGGAAAGGTATTTTTTGGTTCGTGAGTTTCATTCACTTTCCTCCATACATAACAGGAGTTCATGTGACCAAATAATTCTAGTTTGGTTTCATTGTCATATTGGAATATCCAGTGACACCCCAAAGACAGCTTTCATGCACTTTTGTTTTATATTATTTTTAAGAATAGCAAAAATACTGTTCTTTATCCATGATTCCCTGCCCTCTCCTTAGTTATGTTGGTCAAAAATCAGTAAAACATCCCCAGAGCAGAATACTGCCACCACCATCGTACTTAATTGTAGGGAAAGTATTTTTTGGTTCGTGAGCTTCATTCACTTTCCTCCATACATAACAGGAGTTCATGTGACCAAATAATTCTAGTTTGGTTTCATTGTCATATTGGAATATCCAGTGACACCCCAAAGACAGCTTTCATGCACTTTGTTTTATATTATTTTTAAGAATAGCAAAATACTGTTCTTTATCCATGATTCCCTGCCCTCTCCTTAGTTATGTTGGTCAAAAATCAGTAAAACATCCCCAGAGCAGAATACTGCCACCACCATCGTACTTAATTGTTATTTTTTGGTTCGTGAGTTTCATTCACTTTCCTCCATACATAACAGGAGTTCATGTGACCAAATAATTCTAGTTTGGTTTCATTGTCATATTGGAATATCCAGTGACACCCCAAAGACAGCTTTCATGCACTTTTTTTATATTATTTTAAGAATAGCAAAATACTGTTCTTTATCCATGATTCCCTGCCCTCTCCTTAGTTATGTTGGTCAAAAATCAGTAAAACATCCCCAGAGCAGAATTCCACCATCGTACAATTGTAGGGAAAGTATTTTTTGGTTTGTGAGTTTCATTCACTTTCCTCCATACATAACAGGAGTTCATGTGACCAAATAATTCTAGTTTGGTTTCATTGTCATATTGGAATATCCAGTGACACCCCAATTCATGCACTTTGTTTTATATTATTTTTAAGAATAGCAAAATACTGTTCTTTATCCATGATTCCCTGCCCTCTCCTTAGTTATGTTGGTCAAAAATCAGTAAAACATCCCCAGAGCAGAATACTGCCACCACCATCGTACTTAATTGTAGGGAAAGTATTTTTTTCATTCGTGAGCTTCATTCACTTTCCTCCATACATAACAGGAGTTCATGTGACCAAATAATTCTAGTTTGGTTTCATTGTCATATTGGAATATCCAGTGATACCCCAAAGACAGCTTTCATGCACTTTTGTTTTATATTATTTTTAAGAATAGCAAAATACTGTTCTTTATCCATGATTCCCTGCCCTCTCCTTAGTTATGTTGGTCAAAAAATCAGTAAAACATCCCCAGAGCAGAATACTGCCACCACCATCGTACTTTAATTGTAGGGAAAGTATTTTTTTTGTTTGTGAGTTTCATTCACTTTCCTCCATACATAACAGGAGTTCATGTGACCAAATAATTTAGTTTGGTTTCATTGTCATATTGGAATATCCAGTGACACCCCAAAGACAGCTTTCATGCACTTTGTTTTATATTATTTTTTGGTTTCAAGAATAGCAAAATATCATTTTTAAGAATAGCCTAATACTGTTCTTTATCCATGATTCCCTGCCCTCTCCTTAGTTATGTTGGTCAAAAATCAGTAAAACATCCCCAGAGCAGAATACTGCCACCACCATCGTACTTAATTGTAGGGAAAGGTATTTTTTGGTTTAAGTTTCATTCACTTTCCTCCATACATAACAGGAGTTCATGTGACCAAATAATTTAGTTTGGTTTCATTGTCATATTGGAATATCCAGTGACACCCCAAAGACAGCTTTCATGCACTTTGTTTTATATTATTTTTAAGAATAGCAAAATACTGTTCTTTATCCATGATTCCCTGCCCTCTCCTTAGTTATATTGGTCAAAAATCAGTAAAACATCCCCAGAGCAGAATACTTTCCACCACCATCGTACTTAATTGTAGGGAAGTATTTTTTGGTTCGTGAGTCTTTCATTTACTTTCCTCCATACATAACAGGAGTTCGCCGTGACCAAATAATTCTAGTTTGGTTTCACGGCACTTGTCGCCGACTTACGCAACTATTCCGAAACGGCACTTGTCGCCGACTTACGCAACTATTCCGAAACGGCACTTGTCGCCGACTTACGCAACTATTCCGAACGGCACTTGTCGCCGACTTACGCAACTATTCCGAAACGGCACTTGTCGCCGACTTACGCAACTATTCCGAAACGGCACTTGTCGCCGACTTACGCAACTATTCCGAAACGGCACTTGTCGCCGACTTACGCAACTATTCCGAAACGGCACTTGTCGCCGACTTACGCAACTATTCCGAAACGGCACTTGTCGCCGACTTACGCAACTATTCCGAAACGGCACTTGTCGCCGACTTACGCAACTATTCCGAAACGGCACTTGTCGCCGATTTACCGAATGCAACATTAAATGGAAGAGTAGTGTTTGTTTCTTCGACCCAGTGACGTACATAAATTTGATGACCGGTGCTAAACTCCTTGATTGTTTGCCCCCAAAATGCAAGCAGCAGGTGGTCTGTAGCTGTTGTATCACTGAGAAATGTCAGAAAAGAATATCATAAACTAAATTTTTAATTCACTTCTTGATTGGATGTCGTTTCGATATAGTTGCCCGTGAGCCATCGCATCCTCTGCACCCCGCCTTCTGCACACTACTGGTCATATGCGGTGAGTACAGACCAGCAATGTTTCGCGGAGATGAAAAAGAAATCACTGACAAGACATTGGCCAACAAAGATTTATCAATGCGACAATTGGAGTTTTTCAGTACCAAGTAAAACTTCAACAGAAGTGATACTATAACAAAGAAGAGGCAATGCGTTACAAAACACCGTAGACTAAGCGTTTTTAGTTATAATCGAACATTTTCAAAAATAGGATATGTAAAAATATTTCGGACAGCTCTTTTATTTCTTATGGTATTTGAAACATTACAATGTTAAATGTTTGGCGTGTTTACAGTATCCTTTACAAGAAACTTGCAACAAACGAAGGCCGCTTGGGATATTATGTGTATTAAGATTGTGTGCTTATTAATTATTAAATATTAAATACTTTACAACTGAAAAGTATTTAATGTAGACCTTGTCTTTGTTGTTTTGAGCATTTGTCGTCTTCTACAACTTGTGTACTGTCTCTTTGCGTTTGCTACGACTATCTGTACAATGTCTGTATGAATTTGATAGGCTTGTGGACTATATTGATAAAAACAAACTTTTATGACACTGTTTATGATTCATGATAACAGAAAAAGGTCTATTTGGTTCGTTTTTATATCAGCGATTCTTTTGTTTTCGTACAAGAAAGTGGATGTTTCGTTCCAGGTTTTGTAAACTTTTAAAGTCTTAACTTTTGGGATCTATCTAACCAGGCATTTGTTTTTATCCGAGTGTCGTCCCTAAGACGCATATGCCCCCTTTTATAGATTCTTTTCAGAAATGTACAATAACAAAATGTTCAAGTTTCCTCTCGGTGAACTTTGTTTTATAATGTTATAAATGCAATATGAACAGTTACTTTGACAGTCAGCCTAATGTGTTTGAGTTCGTAGACAAGGCCTTAGTCGGAGGCTACTAACTCATTTCATCTACTGTATGGTATAAATGTGTGTAAGTCAAACTGGCCACCGAAAGTGTTTTGAACCGCGAGAAGCAGTATGATTCTATTTATATATCTGTAAGGTGATCCAAAGTCTGATTTCACATAGATGCGCGAACTTTGTTGAATTGGTCAGAAAATAATTTCACACTGGCTCGCGAATTTTTTTTTTTTTTTTCCAGAATTTTTAGGAATATTGAAGCGGGTTATTATTTTCTAAACCGTTCAAAAGTAACACACATAGATATAGAACTACGTTCGCCAAGTATTTTGGTCGAATTTTAATAATGGTATTATCGGATTCACACACCTTTCCAGTCTTTCGAACAAGACTAGAGGTTTATCCCTTGTTCCCTGTTTAGGAATACGTTTCTGGTTCCTTTTTTTTCTTCTTTAAATCCTGTCACTCCACACAAGGTAGATTAAGGAGCGAGAACAATAGAAAAGTAATCAGGAAGACAATGGATTAAATTTAACTGAAAAGTACGCAGCCGAAAAAGTGTTCCACTCCTGAATTCTTTTCCATAGTCTTTCACCCTCAGTAGCCACGCCTTGCGTTTTAGTGGCATTATCGGCTTGTTTGGGTGAATTAATTTAAATAAAAAAAAAAATTAATGAATATTTTTTTAAATTGTTGATTATTTTATTAAATTGTTGAATATTAAATTTCTAACCTAGAAAAAAAAAGGAATACAAAATTTCACCGGAAATCATTAAAAATATTGGACATATTTTTATGCATGTACGACTGAGTAGTGAGTTTGATCCTCACTGTGTTCCCCATACTTCCGCTTAGACAATCACAAAATTCATTATATGTTGGACGTATTCTTATCTGTATATTCTGATCGCCTAAAAAGCTGAAAATGTCGCAGTTTTATATATATATATATATATATATATATATATATATATAAAGCATTTCAGCCTAAACAAGACGTGAGTGCCACTAGAACGCAAGGGTTTACAGAGTGGGAGCAAGATCGATTGACATTGCATTTGAATAATTGAAGATTATAGCCATCAGATGTAAGAGGAAGGAAGTTCCACAAATGGGAAGTGCGAGACCTTGTGCTCTTGGAGTAGAAGAGACGGCAATATTTAACCGTTTCAACAGTGAAAGGGGGGGGACTGAGATGCCATACTAGCAGCACGTTGAAATTCATGAAGTTTGGAACCAGCGAAAGTGGTTCGTCGGGTCAGTTACCATGAAAGTATTTGTAGAAAAGACAGAGGGAAGCGACAGTACGTCTGTGAGAAAGTGACATTTGAAGAGATGCCAGATCAGGGTCAATCACATTGCATATCTGTCTCTGGATTTTGTCGAGGAACTTAAGAGGAAGAATGGCGGCTCCAGACCATATATGGCAGCAGTATTCCATGCAAAGGCGAATAGTTGATTTATAGATTTGAAATATGGACTCGAGCGAGAAGAACTTTCTGGTATGACAGAGAACCAACTTTGCTTCCGATTTGGGGGGGGGAAGCAAATTTTTTTCCTTTTTTTTTTTTCTTTTTTGTTAACCAACTTTTCTTGCGTTTCTCCGTTCTTCCTCTTTCACTGTCCTCTCTTGCTTCTCTTCGCCCCTTTCGCTGTGCCCTGTTGCTTCTCTTCGCCCCTTTCGCTGTGCCCCTGTTGCTTCTCTTCGCCCCGCCCCTTTCGCTGTGCCCCTGTTGCTTCTCTTCGCCCCTTTCGCTGTGCCCTGTTGCTTCTCTTCGCCCCTTCGCTGTGCCCTGTTGCTTCTCTTCGCCCCCCTCGCTGTGCCCTGTTGCTTCTCTTCCCTTTCGCTCTCCCCCTGTTGCTTCTCTTCGCCCCTTTCGCTCTCCCCTGTTGCTTCTCTTCGCCCCTTTCGCTCTCCCCTTTGCTTCTCTTCGCCCCTTTCGCTCTCCCCTGTTGCTTCTCTTTCGCCCCTTTCTTCTCTTCGCCCTTTCCCCCCCTGTTGCTTCTCTTCGCCCCTTTCGCTCTCCCCTGTTGCTTCTCTTCTTCGCCCCTTTCGCTCTCCCCTGTTGCTTCTCTTCGCCCCTTTCGCTCTCCCCTGTTGCTTCTCTTCGCCCCTTTCGCTCTCCCCTGTTGCTTCTCTTCGCCCCTTTCGCTCTCCCCTGTTGCTTCTCTTCGCCCCTTTCGCTCTCCCCTGTTGCTTCTCTTCGCCCCTTTCGCTCTCCCCTGTTGCTTCTTTCCGTCCGTTAACCTTCTTGATACTTGATGAAGCCTCCTCACTAATTAGTTTCTCATTGGCTTACTTTTCATTTTTCTTCCCACAATTCCCAAAGTTTTTTTTGTGTTTTTTTTTGGGGGTGTTGTTTGTTTTCACCATTCATTATAATTATGGGTAAGGCAAACTACATCCATTACGACACAATTCTTTTAGACTTAGCTTTTAATTGGTGACTAATATCAATGATATGCTTTCTTGGTGTCTTGATAGATGTCTTAATTATATTTTCATTACAATTTTTTTATTT
>CAHIKZ030003144.1:0-50000 GCA_903632075.3 Acanthosepion pharaonis | reverse complement strand
ATTTCCCGGTCAGCTCGATGGCAATGACCGGCAAACTGTTCTCGTTTTTTTTTTTTTTTTTTTTTTTTGAGCTTAAGAGAAATTGGTCTCAGTTCTCCGTAAATTGGGTTAAACAAAATGTTGTAGAGTAATTTTCACAGTGGAGGCTTGTATTGCAATAAGTCGTCCTAAATTAGGTTCGACGTACAAAACGTTAGGAACTTGAAATAAAAGTTAATGACGCAGCAATTTAGTTGTGATGGTTGGTACTTCAATGTCCCATATCGACTGACTCGCTCAACACCACTGAGCCCAACTGGCCACTGCTACTACTACTTATTATCTGTGGGAGTGTCCATTACAATAGAATAGGTATTATGGTATAACACAAAAGAACTTATCATAATATCTCCGACTGAACTCTGAAACTAATTAAAATCTTGACCTCAAGTCTAAAGTGAGCCGATATCTTTCCTGTATAGCCCCAAGAACTTGATTTCTTGCCTTTTCTTACGCTAATACAACAGAAGCAAACAGTAACCCTCTATCTTGAGTGGCTCTTGGGCCTTATTGTATTGGGTGAACATTACACTGCAAAACATATATCTTTGGCGATAGGCTATTTGGATCTTCATTAAAAGACCAAGTTTGAACGGGTCTGTGACAGATGAAGAAATAGGGACTCTTCTGTTTCTTGTCTCGTAGAATCAACTAACATTAGTGGATAAACAACGGCTTGTTGAAACACCGGTTCTCGTATGATCACCAAAGTTAAGCAACGTCGAGCCTGGTTAATATCTAGATGCGTGACCGCTTGGGAATACCAGGCGCAGTAAGCTTGGAGGTGCGGGTGGTGTAATAGATAATGGTTCGGAATTGTTAGTCGGAGAGCCGAGTTCCAATTCAAGTTGGGTTCGTTATATTCACTTACGCTCAAATAGCCTTGGGAAAGGTATGAAATTCACCCCTTATACCCCAGCTAGTTGTGTCATTATTAAAGGAAGATATATATATATATATATATATATATATATATATATAATATATATAAGAGAGAGAGAGATATTAATAGCAAAGACTCGTTTGGAAAAAAACCTCCAGATAGTACAATTTGCAGATATGCCAATTAAACGTAGTGCTCAATACGCTACGCAGAGCGAGAATACTTAAATTCTCTCTCTCTTATATATATATATATATATATATGAATAAATAAAGGGCAAATTCTGTGCGTCCGCGTGACTGGAACCCCTCTAAATACCACACATATACCTTTTTGGAATGAGGATGAAACCAGGATTGAAAATCTGCCCTTCATCTGCTCCTTGAACATTCAGCATCGGGATTTGTGTCCTGATGAGGAAAAAACAGATAAAAGTTCAAATTTTCAAGTAACAGAAAAAAAAATAGTTATTTTAAGTTTTTAATTTATATTGAGTTTAAATAACACAAACTTTAAAAATTAAAAAAAAAAAAGTCTTTAAAATTCAGTTTAAATATCTCAAACTTTGAATTGAGTGAATAAATTTTATTTCTTCAAAATACCAAGGAATCAGTTAAAGTGAGAAGTTACGTGGAGTTTGTGATTTGAAGAACTCAATTTTCGGCCTGAATTGAAATTTCGACCCAAATCGTTCTTTTGACCAAAATTCTTCTAGCCCAATTCAGAGTTAAAATGAGGCTTTGAAGTTCCATAGAGTGAATTGAGGAATTCAAAGTTATTTCTTCAAAATTATCATTGCTGTTTTCTAAGTTGGTCCCTTCAGTTTTTGGCCGAGGACCCAATTAACCCTCCATATTAAGTGCGGCTTTTAAGCTAGTTCTATATATGCGAACAACACAGTATAGTTTAGTAGCTGCGTGTAAGCAACCTAAGTGAGGGTCCCTTTTTATTGACCATACTTATAAATACTTATTCCTCAGATTGAAAATAAAATGTTATTTGTAAGCTGGTGATGACAACTCTGTCCGGTATCCTGAACTTTTTATTAAAAAAACATTTTATGAGCGATTTGGCACTTCTAGAATCTCCTGATAGAAATAGGTTTTATTATCGATAGAATTCGCGACACAGAGGGACAATTAAACACAGAAATAACGATTCTGGAATTTATAACCGCGTCCGATTTACGATTTACTCTTATCCGTCATTCTAAAAAGACTCCAGAAATATATATTTTTAAAAAGCTGTAAAAACAATAATAGTAATAATACTAGTAGCACTACTAGTAGTATTAGTAATAATATTACTAATACTAGTAGTATTAGTAACAATATTGGAAATACGAGTAGTATTAGTAACAATATTGGTAATACGAGTAGTATTAGTCATAATATTGGTAATACGAGTAGTAATTTTATTTATTTAAAAGTCCCTGCCTATCTTGCACATTTCCGACTATATATATTTTCCCGCCTTTTCTTTCATTATTCTTTTCACCCCACGGGTTGGATTCACTCTTCGTCACATGTCGGTCGAGTTGTTCATTGACACAATCATCTGTAACAACTCCTGATAAGCGATTTAATTTTGATGTTGGCAGACTGTTCCACCCACACAACCTTCTCTGAGTGGGGTAAGAATAGTATGGCATAAAATGATAAAAAAATAACAATGCGACAGATTGGGGACCATTTAATGTTTTTATTTTGATTTGTGGGTGGGGAATAGGAACCCCACGCTGAGTAGTTTTACGCATGCGTGCTCATATCAGATAAAGGCTAGTATTGCGTGTTTGAATTAATATTCAAGATTCTTTGCTACTGTTGTGTGTGTGTGTTTTTTATACTACAGTTCACTCAATACAAGGCTCGAAAGCCACTCATGATAGAGGCTTACTGAACAAGTTGTGTGTTAAGATTATGGGGATAAGGAGGATAGAAAGTAATTGATCCGTGACTTAACCTCCTCTTGTAGTTGTTCTTCTTCGGGGGACTGTTTGGGCCTTACATACAATGTGCTTTCCAAAACCTGAAGAAATTTGAATAACCTGCACGACCTTTATAATTTACCTTAACATCAGAATTCTAGCGTCTCTTGAGAGATGTAAAAAGTGGTTTTAAATGTAAGTTTTCGGTGTGTGTACCTTTTGAGCTGTAAATAAACTGGCTCGGACGATTCTTCTTCTTTTATGTGCCGTGTCCCTTCAGGGCACGGGCGATCATGATCCTCCACATCTTCCTGTCCCTTGTAGCTCTTAATAAGTTTTCTCTTTTTGTTATTTCTCTCAAACCCAGTTTTGCCATCCATTTTCTCAAGCTCATCAAATATGTCACACGCTGCTTCCCCCTGTCGTTCTTTCCCTCATCTGTCCTGTGAGTATCAAGTTTTCCAAACCCTCCTTCCTCATTACGTGCCCCAGATATTTAAACTGCCTCTTCCTCATGTTAAGTATATCCTTTTATGTTTCCTTTTTCTCCAAAACCTCGTTGTTGCTCGTGTTCGCTCTGTTATCCTCAGCATCCTTTTATCAAAAATCCACCCGAAAGATGATTATTTGAAACACCCCTGTCATTAAATATTCAGAAAATGTCCTCGCACGCCATTAATTCAGGCTAGACGCATTCTAGAACATTACTGAAATTATTTATTTTAATTAAAGATTTGAACCCAAAATAAATTTCCATCTCCTTTTATTCAAGCCAAAACCCATTTCCATCTCCTTTTATTCAAGCCAAAACCCATTTCCATCTCCTTTTATTCAAGCCAAAACCCATTTCCATCTCCTTTTATTCAAGCCAAAACCCATTTCCATCTCCTTTTATTCAAGCCAAAACCCATTTCCATCTCCTTTTATTCAAGCCAAATTCCCATTTCCATCTCCTTTTATTCAAGCCAAAACCCATTTCCATCTCCTTTTTTCAAGCCAAAACCCATTTCCATCTCCTTTTATTCATTCAGCCAAAACCCATTTCCATCTCCTTTTATTCAAGCCAAAACCCATTTCCATCTCCTTTTATTCAAGCCAAAACCCATTTCCATCTCCTTTTATTCAAGCCAAAACCCATTTCCATCTCCTTTTATTCAAGCCAAAACCCATTTCCATCTCCTTTTATTCAAGCCAAAACCCATTTCCATCTCCTTTTATTCAAGCCAAAACCCATGTATTTAAAACTTGAGTATGTGGGCATAACTAGCATAATACGGTAAATAATTTCTAAAGAATTTATAGATTTTTATCTATTATTTCTTATTACTTGAAACATTAAAGAAAATGTACCCTCCAACAGGGTTCGAACCTGCTACCTCCTTTTATAGGATAAACCACTATCTAAAACCTGCTTGATCATACGATGGTTTCTTCTCTAAAGTCGTTGTTTATCTTTAGTTCACTCTTATGAGAATGTTCTTCTAAAGAATTTTCTGTTTCCAGTTTCTTCCTTTTTATACTTTTCGCCTCCTGATCACTTTCTTAGTTGGTATCAAATCCAATTCCTGTTGAATTCTCTGTAAACCTCTTTGCATAATATATCTAAACATGACGACTATTTCGTGTCTGACAAGAGCTTGACTGTAAGCGCATACCGGGGACTTTTCTATGTTTTTCACCAAAAGGGCAAATCACATTGTGTTCTGATTCTATTTTTGCGTCGGGGTGCGCAAAAAATGGGAAAATAACCCCGGTGTACACAGGCAATGAAACGTGAGATGAAATAACGCTACGATGAGAAATGAAAACGCGAATCCATTTTCCAAGATACTTGACTATTTATTCAATTGGTACGGCCTAGGGTTAGGTAAGCAACACATGGAATATTTTCATTAGACTAACAGACCAGATCTTCCATTCGGCCATTGTGAACACTTCCTCCTACCAACCCTCTATCCATCTCTACATGCGCGGATCACATCTCCCTAACGGGCAACCCTGATGTAACACTGATTCTATAAGCCTCCGACGGGAACTTCCGGCTAACTAGCACTTTATCCCGAAGGTTTTTACTTCGTTACTCTTTCATTTCGGTTAGTGAGTAGTAGCTTTCTAAAGTTTTCTGTCTATAATCCATTTCTGTCATACATGACCAAAACATAGTCTTTTCCTAAGATTGCAAAACATTTCATCGATAAAATAAAGGTATACACGCTGAAAAGTATTCTATATTCAAAAAACAATACACTGCTGCTATTACTCTAAAATCCAACTTAACCAAATCGGTCCCCTTTCCTGGAGAACTCGCTCAATTGACTGATCTGTGCTTGTAATCCATCTTCGCCCCCACCCCAGACAATGTTACACGAATGACCCAGAAATTTTGACAGCGGTAAGGATTTTCATATTCAGAAAATCAAGACCAATACGTGATATTTTTCCCTCCATAAGATGAGGATAAATTTGAAGGACCCCGTAAGTTCGGAATCATTGAATGTATCGAAAAGACAATGGAGATAATATTTTGTTATTCTGAAAGAATGAGAACAAAAACCATGTTGTTGTTTTTTTTAAATTCCACGTAAGTATTTTCTGATATGTACAATGAATTCTCCTTTCCAACATTTCTATAGTTAGAGATGCCCTTCGCCCCAAAAAAGAAAAAGGTCAAATTATTCAGCTGTCCCAGAGTGCCTAAAACATTTTTATTTCTGTCAACCACACGAGGTTTCCATTTCTGATTTGCTCACAAAATGCCAAGCCACTGGAGGCAAGAAATTGAATGACAGGAACACCACATGTCAACACCCGTTGTCAGTAATCCTGCTCTAAGCAACGATGTTTGATTAATGAAGAATCTTCAGATGCAATTTCTTTTTGCCGAATCAAATATGCTGTCATACATTTGCGATATCCTTCACCATTTTTATGTTCGACGATAAGATTTTTGTTTGCAGCTATTGAATCCGGGTGCAACAAAAGGCTTTGGTTTTATTGGATAACAAGGAAAATGCAAAACAATATGAAAAAGCCTCCGAATAGAGTATCCATTCGCTTTTTACACATTCGCCATTCCATCTTCCACTTTTGAACACACTTTGATGAATACAATGTCAGAATTCTTTCTCTCCCCGGCACATTCCTACACTCGGTATGTACATGAAAGATGGAAATCTCGATTCTGATATGATGCCGGCCGTCCCCACGAATGTAGTAATTTCTAGTTAATATTCCATAACTTGGGATCTGTGATGCGAATCTTACAATCCTTTGAGGTTATAGATTTTTGTATTTCCACTCGCGGAATATCCTCAGAAGCAGAAATAGGCAATTGTTGCGGATGTAGATAGCGATACCGAGAAGCAGCAAGTGCAACTTCCGTGGTTCACGTGGATTGAATCAAAACGTTAACTTTTGGAAGATATCCCGGTTTCTTTGCAACTCTTCTATGCATAAAAGTAGTCTTCATTTCCGCACTGAATTATCTAAAGATTTATTTTTTAAAGTTTTAGAATCTGTTTATATTAAGTCCTGCCAGCCAGATCTCTGTAGCCAGAACGTGTGGTTAGTGGGCTTCAAGGTAATCAGCCTGCAAATATTATTTTTCTATATAATATTTGGTCTTTGCTATTTATTTCTAGTCGTTGGGTCTATTTCCTTATCTCTGATCGAATAAACCAGTTTATCTCTTTTTTTTTTATCATGTAGCATTTTGATATTACCATTTTGCGGTAGTATTTCTGTTAACCACCACCTTGTTACAAATCTTGTTTTAATACGTTCGTTTTTTTTTATCGTTTTGGTAAAAATAAGTCAGTCACCTACCAATTTAGCCGTGTTGTCAATGCATTGAGCAAAGAAAACAAAATACATTAAGTCAGTCCAAACTTCTACACATTACAGTAGAAAAACAGTTTTTTTTATGTAGATTGACATTCTCACAGTTACGCAAATATTTAGTAGGACAATATAATATCTTTAACTACGAACATTGTACCAAAAGTTAAGTAACTAGTTAACTCCTATTTACATAGGGTCAGATGCAGCCAGTTTAACTGGTCCTCCAAAATTTGAAAGTGCAAAAAATGAAAAAGAATTGCCAAAATTTTTGCTGGTGGTTATTTTTAATTTTGTCATTATTGCCTTGTCTTCCAGGCGTCAATTTAAACAGAAACATACCTCCTTTTTTTTTTCTTACAATCATTTTGCTGTACGTTCATATATTTATTTTAGATGAAAACTTGGAAACTTTCCAACATATATTTAAGTGAAATGCACATTTTCAAAAAATACTTCATAATTTAGATGGAAGTTGTCATTTTAAACTGACGCCAGAATGAAATCGAATCATTAAGACAAAATTAGCCACCAGATGGAAGGCAAAAGATACAACAAAGTGCACAGGCAACATGAAATTGTTCTTGTTCTGCTGTCCAGGTTTAGGGATAGTCTTGTTCTGTTTTTAGTAATGCTCAGTTATTGCTTGTCCTATTTTTAAGAGTCTGTATTACCTGGCCCAGAGATTGAAGTCACAATGACTGACAACAAATTCAGAAACCGATGTTTAAGTCTCTTGTCACAATGACTTCTTTCTTATTTTAGGTTGGTTTTTTTTTTTTTTATTATTTCTATCTCTATTATTAATCCAGTAGCCACTCAGCCAAAATTGGCAATCAAATGAAAGGCAAAAAGATACAAACACCACAGGCAATATGAAGACAAGAATAATCGAAATATTGAATGAGAAAAACATTTAAGTCAGTGGAAAAGTCACTTTGTACACAAGTACCGTTACCATTTGCTAATATAATCAAAATGTTTAGGACAATATGGTATATCCTTATCTACGAACATATTACCAAAAATTAAGTAACTAGTTAACTCCTATTTACATAGGGTCAGATGCAGCCAGTTTAGCTGGTCTCCAAAAATTTTAAAGTGCAAAAATGTTAAAGCACTGCCAAAAATTTTCGCTGGTGATTATTTTTGCTAATTTTATTTTCTCCTTGTCTTCCAGGCATCAATTTAAACTGAAATTCAATTTTTTTTTTTTTTTTTTTTAATTTAGTTATTGCAATCATTTTGCTGCGCGTTCATATATTTATTTTAGATGAAAACTTGGAAACTTTCCAACATATATTTTAGTGAAAATTTAGATGAAGGTGGGGAAGGCGTCATTTTAAACTGACGCCAAAATGGAATTAATATTTTAACCCAACGGCCATTAGGACAGAATTGGCAACCAGATGGACGGCAAAAGATACATCAAACTGCACAGGCAACATGAAGAAATCAAGAATAATCGTACCATTTAAATTAGAAAAAACGTTTAAGACAGTGGAAAAGTCACATTGTACACAAGTACTGTTGCCATTTGCCAATATAATGAAAATGTATTTTTAACTTCTTTTTGAAGATGTTGTAGCGGGCGGTCCAGTGGCCCCGTATCACGGAAAGGGGTGAACGGGGTCACAAGAGGCCCGCTAACATTTTTGAAGACGTTAAATCTGACCGTGAAACAATATGGACGACAGAACGAGGATATATATGATATATAGAGGTTTATTCTAAAAGGAAAAGGAAATGAAGATGGTCGGAAACGGTGGAGGTGCTGGATGCTGCAGGAGTGAGCCGGATGCTGCAGGAGTGCCGGATACTGCAGGAGTGAGCCGGATGCTGCAGGATTTGATGCTGCATACTGCAATACTTTTAGTGCCGGCATTGATGGTCGATTGGAAGTTTTAGGATCATTGATGGTCGAGGTTGGCAGTTGGGTTGATCATCGTTGATCGCTTGGTGGTTGATGATGGTTGTGATGCCAGGATGATCGCTTGGTGGTTGTTGATGCTGAGTGATGCCAGGATGATTCTTTGTTGGTTGTTGAACTCGTTGTTTTGTCATTGCCGGGGTGCCAACGTGTTTCAGCAGTTCGTGTTGCCAACGTTGTTTGTCATTGCCGGGATGCCAACTTGACGTGTTGGGAAGGAAGAGAGAGAAAAAAAAATTTCCCAACTATCGTCAAGTTGGCAGACAAAAAGAAATGGGAGCGTAACTTAATACACAGCCCGTAGATCGGCGCCCTTGGCCAATGAAGGCCAAGGTGCCTGTGTAGACGACCGTTGCGGCCGCCGACAGCCTCCTAGAATCTAGGGAGAAATCACTGTCTTGTGTCGAGGGGGACCAGCAAGAGAAATTGGCTAAGCTAACCGAAAAGTCTCTATAAAAAAATACTACAAGGTTAGCCAAAGATAACTATGGTCTAAAAATGACTAGATGTATATTACACCTAGGTTTGTAATATAGCCTAACTAAAAAAGGGGATTTGCTAGTCCCTCTGACGTGTTAACAGTGTGTGAGGAGTATGAATGAGAGGTCAAGGTCGAAAAGACCTGTTCCTCTGCTGGTTCAAGGACAGAAGGAGGAGGTAACTCCGACAATGTCTACAAAGGGAGGGCATCCTATTCATTTACTACTCTGGGAAAAAGAATATTTTTGTATGTTCGGTTGAATTGTTTCAATGGATTTAAATGAAAATTACGATTTTTTAATTCCCATTAATAGTCATCCGTTGATCTCACAAGATTGGTCAAAATTCACTCCTTTGCGGGTCAAACTGTAGTGACCTCTCCAGGGTATATGAAGTATATGAAGTTTTACTGTCCAGACTACATGTTTCACCCCTGGCCGTACCGACAAGATTCAAAGGAATACAGCACATTACATTTGGGTAAGGCTTGTCTGAAGGAGTTGCTGGAAAGTTGTCAGTATTGACAACGAACCACCTTCGAGGCTCCACTCCAGTTTTGTCTGGATGCACTTTCATAACCTTTTCCGTGTTTGGTAATATCGCAAGGTAGCGGAGGTTTTAAAACATTGCTTCAATGTCAGAGAGAAATAGGTTATTTTATTTATTTGTTCTTAATGGATTATAATGAAAGTTACTGGTTTTTACTCAATGACTGAAATTTAACCACAAGGTATTATCTTTTGAGGAAATCAGTTTATCAATTTTTTTAAAAAAATGTTTTCTGGGGATTTTAGAGAGGCGTTCTCTTAACAATATGAATATAACATTAAAACACAATTTCTAAAACTTGTATTAAATTAATTTTCTTGCAAGAAACATTTGTTTAATTCGTGAAAAGAATGATCTGTGGAAAATTATCCTCGAATTAATATTTGTTTCGAAGTGAAGATTTTTCGTTTTCAATTTCTGATTTCGAATGACTACATATTGTCTATGCCACGACTGAAATTGTTCCAAACAAGATTGAAAACTGAAAATATTCACCTGTCGTATTTTAGACCACGTCTTTCTTATAATAATGTAAATTTTTATATCTGCAGGCTTATTTTAAATATTAATTGGTTACTGACTTTGTAAATAAATTTTAATATTTTTGCTAATTACGATTGAAAGCAAATTCAATTTGTTTTTTAATCCAGAGTTCGTTATCAAGCCTAAATTTGAATTTAATTTTATTTCGTTTTTTTCTCGTTATACGCACACCGGTAATATACAGAGTGGGGGGGATAAATATTCGTACACATGAAAAATTGTATTTTTATAAATGTAAAAGCCTTAACTAAAACAAATTTTGATACATTTTATTAAAAAATAGTAATAAACTTAATTCTTATTCTAACAGAAATTCTTTTTTTTTTTTTTTTTTTCATTTTAACTGATGAAAAAAGTATTCGTACAAAACAAAAAAGCATATTAACTTAATTTAATACTTTGTGGAATATCCTTTGAGTTCAACAGCTCCCAGTCTATTCCTGTACGTCTCAACTAATGATTTGCACACATCGAGTGGTATTTTGTCCCATTCTTCATATTTGTTGGTGCTCTTTTCCCAATTTGAATTTTCAAATATCGCCATAAATTCTCGATTGGGTTCAAGTCTGGGGACTGACTTGGCCATTGCAAGACATCAACGTTACTTTCAGCTAACCATTTCCTTGTAGATCTAGCGGTATGCTTAGGATCATTATCCAGTTGGAAAACCCAATCAGGAGGTAACCGAAGTCTCAACAGAACGCATTAAATTGTCTTGCAGGATTTTCTGGTATCTTTCGGCATTCATCTTGCCATCTATTATTGATATTCTGCCAACACCTTTCGCAGAAAAACAGCCCCAGATCATGATACTGCCACCACCAAACTTTACAGTTGGCAACGTGTTCTTTGGTAAGTAGGCTTCACCGTCCTTCCTCCACACATGATTTCGATAATTATGACCAAACAACTCTATTTTAGTTTCATCTGTCCATAGTACTCTTTCCCAAAACGAATATTCTTTATCCTTATGCTCTCTAACGAATTTTAGCCTAGCATCTCTGTGTCGTTTCAAAAGGAGTGGTGTCTTCTTGGGATGCGTGATTTCAGACTGTTTTTGTGTAGTTCATTACTTATTGTACGCTTGGTTACTTTAATCCCTATTGCACGCAGATGTTCCTGCAGCTCTTTTCGGATAACCTGTGGATTTTGTTGTATCTGGCGTCCAAATATCCTTGCCGATCTTGGAGAAATCTTCCTCGGAGCACCTGTTCGTCTTTGGTTTTAGACGCTGTTACGAGTTTTAAACCTTGCAATGAACGAAGCAGTTGTAGTAAAAATAGGTACCTCCACGAAATCGCTAAAAAAAAAGAGCATAGCTTGATGAAAAAAGACGCCAACCTTGCCGAAAAACAAAATTTTATTGTCTAAATGCTTATGTTATTATTAAGAGGAAAGACCAAAGTTTTTTTAATTATTTTTAAAAAATTTCCTTCTTTTTAGAACATTCTAAATTTTGATTAAAAAAAACCTTTTTTCTATTTGTATCAGCGGAACTAGTAAAATAACATAGACAATTTTTAGCAGGTTTTTTTTGTATGACACACATTAATTTGAAAAATCGTGCAAAAATATAGAAATAATTATCGGATGTTAATGAAACTTTCAGGAACTATTCACAGATGATCGAAATTATTATAAATATGTTTTTTTATGAAAGTCATGGTAGAAATATTTTTTTTAATATTTATTACCCCCCCCAACTAATTTTATGAAAACGCTAGAAATTCGATCGCATCGGTTTTAGTGATTACAATAATTAAAAAGCACAGGGCTTTGAGGAATGCAAATCATGTTTTTTTTTTTTAATTGGATACGCAGTACCTGAAAATCAGCTGTGAATTGTAACATACAAAACTCAATAAAACAAAGATATTATTTAATTTCAAATGCTTTTATTTTTTATTTGCTTTTAGTTGTTTTTATGAATATGGACAATATTTTCTGAAAGCAAAAAAAATTTTTTCGATGAAAAATGAATTTTTAATACAATTATTTGTTATTTCATTAATTATAATAGATTTTACATTTAAGTTGTTAAAATATTATAAAATTAGTTAAAAGCCGCATCGGCTTTCATAAGTGTCCTTATGAGATAGATCTTTTTTTTAGCGCGTTGTAAATTGTATCATTTTTGACTAATCAGAAGATCCCCAGTAATTAAGAAATGTAATTTTGTGCTTATAATCGAGCTGTAATTATAAAATACGGAAGACCAACCAGAATATAATTAAGTTGCGTTATTTGAGTTAAGCATTGTTCTCCGCTGTTAAGGCCTTTACTTTTGCGAAACACGTGTGGAAAGTTAATTTGATTTTTCAATTTCAACTGAGAAGGGTACCTACAAGTATCAGTATCATCTTATGAAATTTATATGATCTTATTTTTATATTAATCTCAGTTACGACATTTTTTTCATAAATGAAATATCAAAATTAATAATAAAATGAATGCAAATATAAATAACAGTAGAATGTAATAAATGTACATAAAATTATAGTATTTTATGTACAATTCTGATAAAATTTCATAAGAAAGGTACCTATAAATTAATTAGATACCTTTCTTAAGAAATATGAAATTTTAATGTCACTCTTAACAGCTTTATTTTAATTTCTTTACAATATATTTCCCATAAAGCATCATAAACCTAAAGGTGAAAGCTAAGTACAAAAAAAAAAAATTAGACCGCTGAAAGTTTTCGTTAAAAATAACGGAGTAAATAATTTGTTCACGTAAATGTAAATTATTTCACTTTTCTCCTTCCGTAGAACAAATTAGCCTCATGGAATTCGTAAATATATCATTCATCACATGTCAAGAGACGCGAAAGTTTATGACCTGCTTTGTTTTATTTTCAAATTACATCTTTTTGGCACAAAAGCTAAGCTAAGTTAAGTTTGGTTCAAAATATTTTAAATAAACATTATAATTTCTGATTTTCTTAAAATAAGTTTTGAAAAAATGATAATTGATATTTAAAAAATTTCAAAGTCAGATTTCCAGTTTTTTTTAAAATGGAAAAAATGGTCAATTTTGCTGACTCAAAAAAAACTAGATTTTTAACGAAAATTTCGGACGTGCTAGGAACGATTAAAAAATGGAAAAAAATACCCCCAAAATACTTTGACCTTTCCTCTTAATAATAACAAACATTTAGACGATAAAATTTTGTTTTCCTCAAGTTTGGCGTCTTTTTCATCATGCTATGCTCTTTTTTTTTAGCGATCTCGTGGAGGTACCTAAGTAAAAGGAATATTCAGGTTGTTAGAAATCGTTCTGTAACTGTTCCTATCTTTCCAAGAGACAAAATGTTGTTTTTGTGAAATAGTCAATTCTTTACCTTTTAGGCATTATTAGAACCTTCTCGTAAGACTAGAAATTGCAGAATGCTCTGATAATGGCTAATAGCGTTAACTATAATTACTGATAACATTACCGGAACATTCTAGAATATACCTTTTTCATAATTAATTGATTATTTTATTCTTATAATTGATTTTTACGGATATTTTTTTCACCAGTTAGAATTATAAAAAAAATGCATTAATTTCTGTCAGAATAAAAATTAAGTTTATTATTATTTTTTAATAGTATGTGTCTTTATACATAAAATGTGCCGAAATTTGTTTTATTTAAGGCTTTTACATTTATAAAAATACAATTTTTCATGTGTACGAATATTTATTTCCCCCACTGTATGTATGTACGTGTATATATATTTTATATTCCAAATATAATCATATTGAGAATATTTTTATTTTAATTTGGGAAAAATATAATTAATCATTATTAACAACCCTGCAAAACCGGGGTTGAATAAGACTGAAAAAATTATATTTTCATTAGTCAAAAAAAAAGCTTATTCCATATGAGGTGATTTTAATTTCAAAAGATATTATTAGTTTTTCTCTGCAATAATAAATTATATTGAATCTTTTTGTGGATCAGTTTTATTATTTTATATTAAAAGGATCCACTTGGATTATATATATCAACTGATTTTTATCTCTCTTTTCTTATATATATATATATATATATATATTATATATAGAAATTGAAAAAAGAAAAAAATGAACTTTTTGCCTTAAACGTTTAAAATGTTATGTGGTTTTTATTAGAAAAATAATATACTTTGTTTTAATTTCAAAAAACACGTGTTTCTGGTTTGGTTCTCTCAATAAAAACAAGAAAAAAAATTTTTTTAACCAAAACAAATTTAAAACAAATTTTTCTCGTTGGAACCACTAATACATAATTTCCTTTAAAATATATATATATAACATATTTATATATATATATATATATATATATATATATATATATATATATTTCCATTTTTAATTATAAGTATAATTAAGCATAAAATCAAATACTTTTAAAACGAAAAATCAAATTTTCATTCATATCACAAAAATATGTAATTTTTAAAAGTTGAACTGAAGTCGGCCGAAACTAAAAAAAATCTATATCTATAAAACAGAAAATTCTTGTTTGTGTGTATATACTATTTATGCACGTCCACATTTCTCGACCGATTTTGACGACATTCTACATACATGTTGCAAATTTACTAAATTTAGATCATGTCCAGACCTCCCACATCCCCATGTTTGGCAGAAACCAATAAAATTGAAGATTGTTACGACTTTTTGCAAAATCCATGGTAAAGTTACACGCGAAAATAATTTTTACTGGATGAACTGATGTTTTTTGCATTTAATGCAAAACATCAGCTCATGTTCCGATGTTTATGGAGTGTGCTTGGTAGTTTTTTCTGCGACATTGACTTCACATTAAAAAAAAATTGCAAATAATATGAAAAAATCGGATTTTTCGTAATACTTAAAATAAAAATTTAAATAACTTACTCATTTTTATCCGATTTTCTTCAAACATGACGAAGAAAAAGTTGTCATCATACAAGAAATAACCCACGAAAAATTGTTCAAAAAGCGGAGTCTCTATCCAAAGACAGAACCCGACTGAGTAATCCTCCGCCCGAGGGTCTTGTCTTATTGCGAGTCTGGGACAGATACGATTATTTTCGGCCATAACTCCCTGGTTTTTCATCCTATGCTTTCCAAGTTTGTCATATGATACACAATTTCAGTTAAGTGAACAAAATATGCGACAAACTGTCTAAAATCGGCTTTTGCCGTTAAATCAATAGTTTCTTATTATTCCATCGTAAATTAGCATTTGAACAATCTTTTGATGCAAAGATTGTATGAGAAGTATTATTGAAGCGTTAAAAAGGGGGAATATCGCAAAATAGAGGGGGCGTTCATGGGTTTGCATTTGCAGCTGAATCAGGTTCTGACGCTTCATCCCTGTATTTTGTTTCATTATTAGATTTGTGAAAAATGCCATACTGTTTGAAAATTATTAGTGTTAGGAATTTTGCTGAATATCTAAAACATCTAGTCGACTATTTAAGGTTAGAAGTAATCTCAATTCTAAATCCTAGTAACGATTTTCTTTTGTATTTTCGAGGTTAGTGGACCATTACAGTTGAATCAAAGGAACGAATTAGTTTCCAAACGCAGACACAAAACATTCATAACTTTCATAATATAATTATGCCTTATTTAGCTACCTAAATCACTCCTCCACCCCCATCTCATCTAACTTTCTTTTTTTGTTTTATTTAATATAATTTATAAAATTTTCTTCTCTTAGAATATTCTCCGAGTTCTCTTTCTGTTAATCCTTTTACGCCTTTGCTACTGTATATATCTTATTTTTATTATTTCTAATACCCACATCTTGTCCGAATATTAACCCTATGAAGACCTCAGTTAATACACCTTCTCACCTTTAAGATATATATTGACTACCTTCCATGACCCCTGTCCGCTGTCATCGCCTGTCTTATACATAGAAAAGTGTGAACTCTGTATTAGGTATTGTTGGCATGTTAAATTCTAGATTGACCTCTTCCCATATTACTCCCTTACAGTTAACTTCCTACTTCCTCTAGCTCTACCGACCTGAATACCATTCCAAGTCGGGGTTGAAGAGACAGACTATCACTTTTATCGCCTGCTGAAATAGCCTATACCCCACATGAAGTAAAAAGGATTTTTTTTTTTAATTTTCGTTATATTGCTCTGTCTTTTTGTGGATCAATTTTAATGTTTATATTACTATGACTTACTTGGATAATACACTCACGGAATTTTTATTTTACCTTTTACTAATATATATATATATATATATATATATATATATATATATATATATATATATATATATATATATATATATATATATATAAATTCAAATTAAAATATTTTATCGATACTCGCTACATCGAAATGCAAAAAGTTAACCCAACTTTATAATCTTCGAAAGTATTTTTTAAACTTCTTACTATTTGTATTTTTTTTTATTTTACTTGGCATTCTGACGCTAACTGAGAAAATTTAACACTTTAAATTTTCTGAAAAACTCAATATTCCAGTTAAATATTTTATTTTCTGTTTCTTTAAGACAAATTTTTCTTATAGAATTCAAATTAAGTTTTGTTCTTTCACTTAACCTCCTCTTAAATCTCAAATATTGATTTGCAAAAGTCGCAAATTCATGAACGATTCTCCGTTTTCATAACAACAGCAAGTGCTCTTCTTTTCTGGTGATAATTTGATCTTCATAATAGCATTATTTTAGATAAAATATATTTTTTTTAAATGAGATTGCAGAAGGTTTTGAGTTAATATATTGCGAAATTGCTAAGAGAAATACTACTTTTGATTTAAAAGTAACCTCAGATTTATTTAAACTTCGAAATTGACATCAAGTCAAGCAATAAAAACGGTAATTACATTTCTATGAATATTTTAATTTTAGCATAAAACTATTTTTTCAGATTTTATTTTTGATAAAATTACAATTTTATTTTTTATGGCTTAAATATTTGGGAAAGTTTTCGTTTATTCTAGTTTTGATATTCTCTCGTGTAAAATTTATGGCCGCATTTTTTTTTTTTTTTTACTGGCTTTTATGTTCTACTAGCTTAAAAACCGCCCTATTACCCAGAATTTAAGCTAGCTCCTGCGGAGGGATCTTGTTCAGGAGTTTGAGAGTCCTTAAGTCTTTGCATATCAATGGAAGCTCTCCTGGCTGCCGTTTGATCTGGTTTTTCATTTGCACGGGACTTTCTTTTCATCGCTGCAGTCTTGGCTCTTTTTATTTCAATCTGGTCTCCTGTTGGCAGAGATTTCTTTTTGCGAGGCATACTACTGCCGTATGTGATAGGAAATAATTAGCTACAGAAGAACTCAACATTGATCACTGCATTTAAGTACTGCATTAATATTTAAGCTTACCTCTTTAAAAGTACAGCAATTCTTATACCGTCACTTATTTTAAAGACAATTTGATGTACGTAGGTCCTTACTTTCCGTAAGCTTATTTTTATTTAATGGGTGACTTTCGCTTGATTTCGCAAATTTCGATTATTGTTATATTTATTTGCGAGTTATAAAAACTGTTATCGCACAAAAAATTCGTCGCTAAAACTCACGTAAAAAAAAAATCCCCGAAACAATCGTAGTAATGAAAACCTGGGAATCCAAAACATGAGCTATTGAAAGTTAGTGAGTTGTGTCCCTTTAATTGAAAAGTGTGACACAGTGACATTCGCATTTATTATATAGATGACTCTTCATTACACGATTGTGGCTCTCCGCAACTTTCTATCCCTTAAAACTCGACAACTTCTGATCGTTTGCCATCACGCTTTTCTCTTTCTGCCATTGCCTTTTTCATCTTATGTCAAACAAATTTAAAATGTCTCTTTCCGAATGCACTGGACACACACACATCTATATATATATATATATATATATATATATATATATATATATATATATATACGTGCATCACTCCTGAAAAATTTATTTCGGTTGAGCTCTCTGGGTAGGGAATCTGAGTTTGTAAACAGTGCCTATTACGGATAATAATGCAAGACTCTTCGGTAAAGCAAATAGTCATCTCAGTTACTGTTTATCTAAAGAGAAATGCGCTTAAGTTCAATTTCATCCCTGCTGTGTGCTAATGGCTTAGGGGTAGAATCTCTACTGACGCCAATTCAGTCGGGTTTTAATCCTAGCTAGAGGCAACCGGATGTCTAGCCACACTGATGAGCTGTGATACAGCGAAACAGTCTCTGTGGATGAGTATATATATATATATATATATATATATATATATATATATTTACTTAATGCCAACTTTTTTTTTTATTTCTTCTTTCAAGATAATCTGTAGGAGAATAAAGATAAACTGTAGAGGACCGTGTGGGTTTACGTGTTGTTGTATTAGAAACACGTGCTGTTTATTTCTGCTAGAAAGTCCAACTACGAGAATATGGTGGACTCGAGTTGAGTCCAACCGATGATGTAAAGAAAACAAACAAGACCGATATATATGTCAACAAATATATGTATTAAACAACAAATTTACAAGTGACAGTCATCAACATTTGTGTTTGTGTGTGAACGTAAAGAGTTTGTGTTTTGGTTAAATGTTCCTGTGTCTTTCATGGCGTTTTCTCAGAAGTGGGGGCAAAACGCAGATTTCTGCGAGACATCACATTTTTAGTTGTGTCCGCTGAAATGGAAAAAAAGAACGAAGCAAGAAGTCGCCCAGTTTTTATAGTATAGGGAGAGCGCGCCCTAGTGACAATTAGGAAATTCCTTTTCCCATAATGCAAAAGGAAACCAAAAATGGTTTCCGGTCACGTGTGAATTTGTATGACCCCCCCCCCACTTCCGGAAAGGAGTTGATCGTTCTCTTATTTCAAGACCATTGAGTTCGGACGTGTTTGGCCATTCATTTTCTAATAAGGTCTTCGTTTTGTTTATTGTTCTCCACCGACATTCAGCTTTCTCTTAGCGACACTAAGTCAATTACTACCCATCACGCCGATCACAAGGCCCTGTTGTTTATGAGTTAGGCTGACTTGAAGTCGACCATTCTCTATACCTCTGCATCTTGTACCTACGTGTAACAATAAACATTGACCATTCATTTTCTAATCGAATCTTCGTTTTGTTTATTATTATTATCCTTTATCCTACCTATCCTCATAATATGCACCTCTTAATTCCTCCTCTTTATGCCCTTACAAAAACTTTACTCGGTAACTATTGTAACCTAGGAAAGGTTACTGAAGAGAATAACGCATACAAGATTCGCCAGCGGCGCGTAGAAGTAGTAGTCAACTGCTTGAAGTGAGTCAAGGGAATTCCACAATGAATCTCTAACTCTAGGATATCTATCAACCGCCCCACACGGTCAGATGAGGCACAAGGCCAAATTAAATGTATCCGAGCCCGTAGGCGCGGCCAAAAATTCCCCGTGGACCCCGTATAAAACGAGGTCGGGTAGCTCTTTTCCGAGACGAAACTCTGCTCTTCAGTATAGCCTTGTCTGGCCGGAGGCATAGTTTGACCAGCACAGCTGAAGCCGAATCTCCAACTCTCTACGTACGTACTGTATTCACTATTGTATTTATGGGAATGGGGCATACCCATTATCGTCCGTAGGTATGCTACACCAGTAACGCTCTACCTTGAGTGGTTCTTGGGACTTGCATTAAGTGAACAATAGTATACAAAAAGACTAATGCGTGTTTGAAAGAATTAAACCAGTTTTTATCAATACGTACACAGTTGACTCCTCCTCAACCTTTGTATGCCATTGTTTTTCTCGGACAGCTTGTTCCTCAGAACTGTTACTTTGTGGAACATACTCACATATAGATGATTCCCCGATCACTATTATCCTAACCTCTTCTATTTTTGGGTCAATAGTTATCTATCTTGTATATCCCCATAATATTTGCTTCTGACTTCATCCGTTTACACACTTGCAACATTCTTATTCAGTGTCGCTCTACTTTGAATGACTCTTGGGCTTTTTATTAAGTGAACAACAGTAATCCACTTCTTCTGCATTCATTGAGCCATCCAAGTCCATATTGACCAAGTATCTTTCTTTTCTACTTTTGAATTTATTCCCCCCACAGCTGATGATTATAAATTCTTACGATTTTGACATTATCTTTTGTTTCGTAATAAAACTTATCTGTTTCATCTATACATTCTGATTTGGGGAACATATGAGTGCTACCTTGAACGATTTTTCCCTTTTCAATTTTGTAACCAACTTTAACGCTCTCTTTGAAAGTGTCGAGCCCAAAGCTAGAAGAATTCTTTAAAAGTAATAAAACTCTACCCTAAAATATAAAAATGAAACCTAATAAACACTCGACTACAAAATGAATCAAATTAAATCCCCACCCTCATAATGATTTTCCAAGAGCAGCTTCGATGGTTTTTTTTTTTTTTTTTTTTTTTTTTTTTTTGTTTTTTTGGTTTTTTTTTTGTTTTTTTTTTTTTTTGTTTGGTTTGTTTTTTTTGGTTTGTTTTTTTTTTTTTTTTTTTTTGTTTTTTTTTTGTTTGTTTTTTTGTTTTTGTTTGTTTGTTTTTTTTTTTTTTTTTTTTTTTTTGTTTTTTTTTTTTTTTTTTGTTTTTTTTTTTTTGTTTGTTTTTTTTTTTTTGGTTTGTTTTTTGTTTGTTTTTGTTTTTTTTTTTTTGTTTTTTTTTTTTTTTTTGTTTTGTTTTTTGTTTTTGTTTTTTTTTTTTTTTGTTTTTGGTTTGTTTGTGTTTTTTTGTTTTTTTGTTTTTTGGTTTGTTATTTTTTTTTTGTTTTTGTTTGTTTTGTTTTTTTTGTTTTTTTTTTTTGTTTTGTTTTTTGTTTGGTTTTTTTTGTTTTTTTTTTTTTTTGTTTGGTTTGTTTTTTTTGTTTTTTGGTTTTTTTTTTTTTTTTTTGCTTTTTTTTTTTTTTTTGTTTTTTTTAGGTTTGGTTTTTGGTTTGGGTTTTTTTTTTGGGGGGTTGTCTTTTGGTTTTTTTTTCTTTTGGGGGTTTGTTTTTTAAGCATTTCACTTATAAAGTAAGGCAAGGGAAGCCACTAGGACGCAAGGGGTTACAGAAAATTTAGAGCAAGATCAGATAGGAGTGATAGAGGAAAGGGTGAGGAGAAGGGTAGTGGATAGATCAAGGCAACTGGAGATGTCGATTGACATTACATTTGAATAGAGATTATAGCTCTCAGGGAAACTGGAATAGGGAAGGGAGTTCCACAGGCGAGAGGTGCGAGATATGAAGCTATTGGAGTAGAAGAGACGGCTACATTTAGGAGTTTCGACAGTGAAAGGGTGAGAGCGCGATGCCAGCCTCGTAGGGCGCTTGAACCCACGAAGTCTGGGAACCAGCGAATGCAGCTCCTCGGAGCAATTGCCATGAAAGTATTTGTAAAAAAGACAGATGTGGCACAAGGCCGAAAGTATGTGGCACCCAGTGAGGATCGAACTCACTACATATTCGTAATTGTTCTAGCAAGACAAGCTTGCTAACCATTATACCGTCTCGAGGTGCACAAATCCCAAGCCTTATATAATAACGACTTATAAAAGACTATATCTGTAAAATCGACATAAGATAAAAACGAAATCTTAAAACTATCCGATTCGGCGCAAAATGACCTGTGGGTGTGGTGTGCCGGTAAAATAATTCAATTATATTCTTCTATATTACCTTCATCCGCCTTTTCTTGCTTCATATCTGATATCTTGAGGCTACTTCTTCCAGTGTGGATACTAGATCAATATACTGTATTCACTGGCTATTACCAGAGAATACTTTACTAAGTATCATTTTGTCCAAGAGAACAGATCTAGATTTTACAATAAGGTGATTATTGTCTTTGCAGTGGGCCTCATGCACGTTAGTGAAATTAAATGTTTGGTATCTATTTTGGGGGGCGAGGTGACCAACAGTAACTTCATCTCTATTTTATTTAGGGGCTCTAAATATTTTAATTCCATTTTGTAAGCACTTTTGTTCGCTATTGCTAACCTCCGCTTTAAGGTACCAGTATCATCCGCATGTGAACGGAACTGACCTTTTTTCAAATCACTGGCCCTATTACCACGTGCTACTAAAATAGCAAAAGGCCAAGCTACGATACCTGGCACGACTTCCTCGGGCCTAATGAGGTGTCAACTGCTGAAATTAACAGCTGCTTTTTACCGCTTCTTATTATCCAGGATCTGTAAACCTATTGTGTTTATCTACGTGGTGAACTTAAATCGAGATTTTTTTTTGTTGGGTGGGGGGGGGGCAAGACCTTTCAATGCTTCACTGGTTCTTTTCTCTTCGTCAGCGGTGATATGTTTCTTTTTCGTCGGATTTTTCCCCTCAATAATAATCTTTAAACATGACGTATTCTTTCTCTTACTAGAGCCCCATTTGTCCGGTGTAGGAAGTGATTCTCTTAGAGTGTATCTGACTCTTTTAGTTCCAGTCTATCAGCCCTTCCTATCAATACGCATTTCTTTGTGCCGTGTACCTTCAGGACGTGGAAACTCATGATGCTCGACAATTTCTTATCCTTCCCACTCTTTGTTCTGCTATTAATTTATACAAACTCGTTAAGTCGTTGTTTTCACACTGTCCTTCTTGGCTTCTTGCTCCTGTGAGCGTCAAATTTTCCAAGCCCTCTTTCCTCATGCGTCCTAAAAATTCCACCTGCCTCTGAAATACCATGAAGTTTTCCCGTACCTTTTTAGTTCTTGGATAATATCTTTTTGTTATTCCAATGCGCCTCCTGACTCAAAAAGACAGGAATATTAAATGTAATGTAGTAAGAATGTAAAAAGAACAGGTTTGTGAGGCAATTTCTGTCTCCATCGCATCAGTCAGTCACGTGCTATGCGTGATACACGGTTAGGCTATCATGTATCTTTCGACTGACGAGGCAGATTTTTTTTAACCCGCAGTAGGTTGCCATCTAAGTCTACAGAACCCAGTCTATCCTACTATTTACCTATCTGGGAGGAGAAGAGAATTCATACCTTTCCCAAGGGTATTAGCACGTAAGTGAATGTAATGGATCTGACTGGAATTCGAACTCGGATCTCTGATTCCTCTGCGCCGCTATTTATTACTCCACCTTGCCTTCGTTGCATACTTATCTGAAATCTGTAGGCCTATTGTCTATATTATTTCACATGGACTATACCTGAATAGGGCTGAAGAATAAATCCACCGAAAGGTTGATTTTTGAACATCCTGATAATTTTGGATATGTTGACGTTTTCTCTTTCGGGGAGAAATCGAACTAAAGAAAAATACGATATGTACTCGAGGCTTTTTTATTTTATTTTTTTTTTTTTTTTTTTTTTTTTATTATTATTACGCAAAAATGCAGGGTCGTGCTATACACAAGTAATTTTTTTGAAGAGTAAATTTTTCGGGTGCTGTTAACCCATGCCTCACCTAATCATCTCCAAAGTCCTCAATCCCTCTTCCGTGACATATACTTCCTATTCGCGTGAAGGAAGCTTAAAATGCTATTAACTTTGTCTAAACAAGCTTCCGCGGAACATGCCATCCATGAAAGAGTAAGATAGATGAACGAAAGGACATGTGAAATACTGAGAAAGAAATTGCTAAGAATCATCGAGTCTAGAACAAGCATCCTCAACAGAATGCAGAAAGCACTGGACTGCTGTTTCGTCCTATTTTGGGGACTCATTAGCAGTGCTTGTCCACTACCAAGAATCGAACTCGGTCCGAACCGTTACGATACAACGTAAGCGTCATACCACTGGACCAGCGGGAATAGATGACGAAGAAGTAAATAACTAGACTCAATATAGCGCAACTACTCTTAATTCTGATGGCGGTACTCATCCAAGCAGACATAACCCACCGGGACCGGTCCCAAGAGCAACGTCTTCTTTCACCAAGCTGCTCCGTCCAGAGCATGGGTTAAGATGGATCAAGCATAGGTTTATAAGTGATATAAATTTTGGGAGAGTTTAATGATTTCACGTATTAATTCATAGAATCTAGAACAAGCATCCTCAACAAAATGCAGAAAGCACTGGACTGCCGTTTTATCCTTTTATGGGACTCATCAGAAGTGTGCATCCGCTACCGAGAATCGAACGCGGACCATTATACCACTGGACCAGCAGGCATCGACGACGAAGTAAATAACTACACTCAATATAGTACAGCTACACCTAATTCCGGTGGCAGTACTCATCCAAGCAGGCATAACCCACAGGAACTAGTCCCAAGAGCAACGTCTTCTTTCACCAAGCCACTGCATCTAGAGCATGGGTTAAGATGGATCAAACATAGGTTTATAAGTGATAGAAATTTTTGGAGATTTGAATAATTTCACATAATTCATTGACGCCAAATTTTCGCCACAGTAAGCACGATTTCTTGGAGATACGATTCATGTAAATCCATTTTGAACCCTTCGTAGTCGAATGTGAGTTGGAATATTTGCTGGAGAAAGTGAAGTTCTTGGACAAACTATACGAGTGATGCTATTTGTGCTTAATAATTTGGATCTATTTAATAACCGCTCCCCAAGGGGAAGTATAGCGTATCTCTATATGCCTTTATATTCTGCCTAATCTGACGAGATATTTTGATTCAAAAATGTTATAAAACAAATATTGGATTACTAACCTAATCAAACCATATAACTATCAATGTGTATTTATTTACATATTTCCTATCCTTATGTACCGTGTCCCTTCAGTACGTAGACGATCACGGCCCTCCACATCTTCCTGTCCCTTGTAGCTCTTTTGTCTTTTCATTATTTCTCCCAAATCCTGATCTACCATCCATTTACACAAGCTCATCAAGTATGTTACGCTCTGCTTTCATCTGTCCCTCTTTCTCTCAATCTGCCTTGTGTGTATCAGAATTTCCAAGTTCTCCTTCCTTATTACGTAACCTAGAAATTTCAACTTCCTCTATTTGATGTTAAATATAAGTTTCCTTTTTGTTTCCATTTTCTCCAAAACCTCGTCGTTCGTTTTAATAATCGATGAAAATATTTTATCAGTGCTTGAGTAAAATGAACGGTTTAATTAATAATTTCATTTACACCTATATTTCTTAGATTCCAGTCTGATTTGTTTAAGCCTTTCACGTGAGGTACTCGTATTACTTTGTCTATTAAGTGATCGTCTTGCTTCCACTTGCTCTTGGAATAGACTTTGTCGTCGCCGTATCTGTCGTTCTGTTGCTAATCTTTTTCTTTTAAGAAATATTTCCATTTTCTTGTTATATTAAACACAAAAATTTTAACATCAAAAGATATTGAGCAAAACGCGATTTATATAATACCAGAAGTAATCACTCAATCTTAGATACCATTGAATGTCTAAAAAAAAAATATATATATAATTAAACGGTTCATTTGCCTCTTTTTTAATTGTGAATTATTTATCTCTGCTTTATTGAAAATCAATACATTGTATCAAGAACTTTGTTTTATTGCATCTCACGGTTAAAACTTTCTAAAAATTATCATTTTTGACGGTACGGGTCGTAGTAGTAATAATAATAATAATAATTTATCTGCATTTAAACAAAATTATTTCCAGAGCAAAATGAACCGTTTAATTAACCAGCTCCTTTACACTGACGTTTCTTAGATTGCAGTCTTATTTGTTCTAGCCTTTCATGTGAGGCACTCGGGTACGTTTATCTATTAAGTGACCGTATTGCTTCAACTTGAAATGGACTTTGTCGTCGACATCTTTGCCGTTCTGTTGAATAAAATTTTTAATATGAAAAGATATTCAGCAAAAAGCCATTTCTATAATACTATAAAAAATAATGAAACCTAAATACCATTGAATGTCTAAAAAAAAATATAAAAGTATTATAAAGTATTATAAAAATAATATATTAATTAAACGATATATTTGCCTCTGTTTTAATTGTGAATGCTTTATCTCCGCTACATAGGATCTCAATACATTTCAAGAGTTTTGTTTCATTGCATCTCACTATTCAATCTATAGCCGACACTGGTACACTATTTTATTAATAAACGTGGTTAACTTAATATTTCGATAAACAAAAGAATATTTTCAGTCATATGTTAGTCCTTGAGTATGACGATAAAAACAAAACGATCGTAGGTTTTGAGGATCGTAGAACCACCTCTTAATTGATGTTCCCACGCCCAACCTGGCCCCGGGGTAGAAGCATCTATTAGGGCCCCAGCTATGTTTTTGTTTGTGGGTTCACATTAAATATTAAATAGCCCATAGATTTATTTATATGCCGCTGAACAAATTCAACCAACATGAAAGAACTTTCACAACATCAATCAAACTGTATTCCAAAATATAAATTTAATAAAACTACAGCATAAAACAGACATATCACTGCCTCTAGTAATTATGTCTACACAAACATGTATATGCAGAAATGCTGAGTATCATCTACCATGTATTCAATTGTGAAAGCAGAAACATTTTTTTTAATTCAAAGCTTCAAAGAAAATTAATTTACGGCATTATATGACCCATAAGGAGTTGATATACCGTTAAATAAATCAAATTGACCATATGTGATCACACATAATCTTTCAAGATACACGAAATTTTTATTAACAATTTAAAATTTTAACCTGTAGATGGGCTTGCTTAATTTTTTGCGTAAGAATCAGGACGAGTTTTGCTTAAACACAGATTTGGCTGTTTCATGATTGGGGTTAATAAATACCTTTCACTGTAGCTAAACAAATATAATTATTGAATACAACATGAAATAAAGTATTTAGAATGAATTTCTGTTTATTTGACGTTTTCTTTGTTTTTCTTTTGCACGAGCCAAACTGACGTCAATAGTGGAGATATTTTAGATTTACTCAAATTTGAATGAAGTTGTACTGTGGCGTTGGGATTAGGGATTAAAATGAATCGTTGATTTATCCATGCTAAGCGGATTAATGGAGGATGATAATGACTTGAGAACACGTGGGTAATTTTTAACCAAACGAGATGAAGAATTTATTTACGAAATTATACGCTTGAAGTTGTGTCAGCAGATCGTTTCAGGAAAATAAATCACAAATTTTTAAAGTCCGTAGTTTTAACGAATTGTCATGAAGAAGAAATGTTCATCCAAATCGGCTAAAGGCACGTCAAGCTAAATGACGGATTCGTATAGGATACAGGTTCGAATCCTGTCGGAGGACGAATATTTTCTGTGAAAATTTCTCGGACATTCAGGCCGGTAAATGCGTTTAATACTGTTTATTATAAACAGAGCATTTACTTAAATATTTGTATCTACAAAAAGAATGTATAAACATAAAAATGTCTTAAAATAAAATATCTAAAAAAAGGTTTCAAACAAAGGTAAGAGAGTTCGTTGCGTATCGAAGGGATTTACGGTAGCATACGTTCAAAAGTAGATGAAGAGAGTTTGAAATACTTAGCTGTATTAGATTGTTAAAAGAGAAAATCTCTTTAAAGTTCTGCGTGCTTGGTTAAAAGGCCGATAATATGATTGGCTAATTATTGTGCACTGGCAAGAACTTCAACTCTGGTCGCGAGGAATTTCACATAGGCCCGTTACTTTTTTTTTTTTTTTTCTTCTATTTGGCTCAACGGTTAATTTGTTACGATAACATTTTCATTGGTCCAAAACAAATTTCACATAGGCTCGCGAATTTATTTCCTCCTCCTTTTCAGACACACCGGTTAATTTCTGTGAATCAGTTAAACAATTATCATCGACAACAACATGTCAAAATGAAAATGGTAAGAAATAAAAATTGTGTAAAAAGAAATTTTATCATCCAAGGGAGTAACTCTTTCTGCCTATTTGGTTTCACGTTTTCCACCGACATGAAATATAATGATTATATTGAATCAATTTTTAAGTTTTTGGCTAGGAGAAGTAGTTCACTGTGTCGTGTTAGACAATATTTCTGACCAGAATCCATTCTGCAAAATCGAAATTCAAAACCAAAATTCTAAATCTACCATTGGTCTGTGCATTTAATATTGCTACCACACCTGGTCTGGTGTTCTTGCTATATATTTCTTGACAAAATTCAAAGAATCTGTAATATTTTAGGTCCTGATTTGGCATCTGTCACTTTTCCATCATTATAACATAGCTTCCCTCCGTCTTTTCCGTAAATATTTTCCGGGGCAACTGTTCTAATGACTATTTGATTTGGTACTTCCACTGCATTAATTTAAACGTAGTACTAGATTTGCAACTCTAGGTCTCCTAATTTTATTGTTGAAATAGCAAGATGCAAACGTAGGTTCTATTCTAATAGTTCCTTCTTTCGCGCACTCAGCCTGTGGAGCACTTTTGCGATTTTTTAGTTTCCTCTCATCTTCGATCTAAAAAAATTCAAATGCAAGATCAATCGTCATATTTTATCTGACTGAAAATTCTTCTTTTATTCTTCTTTATCCTCAAATATTTTTCTCATATTCTTTCATTTGCAGTAACCATTTACGTTTTAGTGACATTATTCCCTTGCATAAAATATGTGTGTGTGTGCGCGCGCGTGTATTTAGGCAGCAATCCTTCTTTCATGCACATTTCATGGAATACGACAGACAAGATGCTTTTAGTATTTTTTTTTTTTTATATACAATTTCTCATGTGATCTATTTTTTCTTTTCAGATATTTTATATAAAAACTACCCAATTGTTCTTTTTATCCTAGTGCTTTCGGCTATACATTTAGCTATTTTCGAGTTTGAAATATATTGACTGTTAACAAAAAATAGATTGTATGTATTTATATAATGTTTATATTTTCAAAACACGGTCAAGATATTGTGTCCATGTTCATAGCTGATATTATTGAGTGTTGGTTTTTTGTTTTTATTACTAAGGCTTCCATTATTTTTTATGAAAAATTTATTATTTTTATATATATATATATATATATATAATAACTTATTATAAAACCCAGGTTGTATGTGTCTGTACGTTTATATATTGGATCGGATTTTCTTCATTTTTCAACCGATTTCATTTGACTTCACAGGACTAAAATAAATTACCTTGCAATTGTGGTTCTGACAGCGAAAAAAAATGAAAAAAACAATTGTTTTTCCATTTAAAATCAATTTGAAAACACGATTAATAGGCATCACTGTTTTGCGAGAATGGAAGGGGACAATTCATATCGATTATACTTATTATAAAACCCAGGTTGTGTGTGTGTTCATTTATATATTTGGATCGTAATATTTCAAATAATTTTTCAACCGATTTCAACAAAACTTCACTTTTTTTTTTTTTTTTTTTTTTTTTTTAAGGTAGTGTGACGGTTACACACCTGGCCCAGGGTCGAATCCCTTGGTTACGGCGCCAACTGTGACGTCGCTCCTCCTGGTTCCAAGCGTGCCGCTCCAACCCCTTGGTTGGATGATCACCAGCCTCGCCTTTCCCAACTCGCTTCCAATACCTGGTTACTGAAGCAACTGTACTGATCTCCGGTCTGTCTACCCACGCTGTGTTTAGATCTTAGACAGACGGGACCAGCAGGGATTGGGGCCGATACAAGTTGAGTCCGACGGGGGTGGCAAAACACAAATAAAAAGAAAAAAAAAAATCACGAGACAAAAAATTACTGATAAAAAAAGGTGACAACCTTTTATATCTAATGTCCGTTACATAAAAAAAAATTGTTCTTATTTCCCGACCCGCTTTGTGGACTATGGCACCAAGCCTCTATCATACAACAAAAGATTTCAGAATTGTCTACTCTTCAGAATTATGTATGTCGGAGTGTGGTCTAGTTCGACACTGGGGGCTAATTTCTATCGATCATTCGCAGTTGATTCTTCTCTTCGACTTGAGTTGTATTTCTTCTTCTTCGTCGACTTAGATAGAACTTCTTTGTCTTCGACTTGGCTTCAACTTCTTTTTCTTCGACTTGGCTGCAACTTCTCTTGTCTTTCGACTTGGCTGCAACTTCTCTTGTCTTCGACTTGGCTGCAACTTCTCTTGTCTTCGACTTGGCTGCAACTTCTCTTGTCTTCGACTTGGGCTGCAACTTCTCTTGTCTTCGACTTGGGCTGCAAAAATCTTGTCTTCGACTTGGCTGCAACTTCTCTTGTCTTCGACTTGGCTGGAAGGATCTCTTGTCTTCGACTTGGGGCAACTTCTCTTCTTCATGACTTGGCTGCAACTTCTCTTGTCTTCGACTTGGCTGCAACTTCTCTTGTCTTCGACTTGGCTGCAAAATTCTCTTGTCTTCGACTTGGGTGCAACTTCTTATTGTCTTCGACTTTTGCAACTTCTCTTGTCTTCGACTTGGCTGAACTCTCTTGTCTTCGACTTGGCTGCATTATTTCTGTTTTCTTCGACTTGGCTGCAATTTCTCTTGTCTTCTACTTGGCTGCAAGTGCTCTTGTCTTCGACTTGGCTGCAATTTCTCCCCGAAGACTTGGCTGGACCGTCTTTGTCTTCGGTTTGGCTGCAACTTCTCTTGTCTTCGACTTTCCTGCATATTTCTTGTCTTCGACTTGCAATTCTCTTGTCGACTTGGCTGCAACTTCTCTTTTCCTTCGACTTGGTTGCAAGTCTCTTGTCTTCGACTTGGCTGAAGTTCTTTGTCTTCGACTTGGGCTGCAAAAATTTTCTTGTCTTCTCTTGGCGTCTCTGAGGTAATCTTCTTCTTCGTCGTCTGCTTGGGCTGAAGTTCTCTTGTCTTCGACTTGGGCTGGAAGGATTTCTTGTCTGAGGATTCTTTTTTGCCCGCAAGGGGGCGAAAATCTGGCCCGATGCCCGCGTTCAGGGCTCTTTCCCTGCCCGCGGTCCAGCTGCAACTCCACTCCAAATGATTTCTGTCGACTGGGGTCCTGCTTTTTATTGACGCCGCAACAAACTGGGGTGGGTCTGTCGGCGTCAGGGTTTTCTCGATAATTTCAAAAGTCGCATTATTTCTGTCTTCTCATTATCGCTATTATTTTCACCCCTACTTCCTCACAGTGCCTTTGGTGGGGAGGCGCGTATGTCAGGTGACCGTATTCAAAGACCAATGGTTCCTGATCGAGCATTTCTTTCTTTTCTTTTCCGCAGCCACGTGACCGTTTTCGGCTAATGAGATTCTGGTTGGGCGTTTTCCTGCAATCAATCGGGCGCGGGCTTATATCGTTCTTGTTCTAAAAAACAAAATCTAATTTTTGCCTTTTTTCGCACGTACGAAAAATGATAATCTTGGCTTTTTTTCTCACCTGGGTTTTGTCAAAACAGCCTGCCGCTAATTAGATGTGACTTCAGGAAAGAATATTGGCGCTATCCCTGACCTGAGACAAAAATTTTTTTTTCTTTTTTTTTGTCAGACCTGATAGTCAAAAATCTTAATTATCTACATTGAAAATGTCCCCACTTTATTATCGTGGGTTTCCAATTCTTAACAGGTCAGAATCTGTGTACCGTTCCACCGGTCACTCCCCAAACCAAAAACACTTTTTCTCTGATTAAAAAAAAATTTCGTTTCTATTGTTCTAAAAAATCCCTTTCTCCAAATTAAAAAATTTCTTTCCCATTGTTCATAAAAAGTTCCCTTTTTGCAAATTGATAATGATATCTTTCTACGCAAAAGTCGGTCATGCGTTTTGACCGATTTTCTTATCAAAATGGTTCTTTTCCCTCTAAATGATTTTTTTCATTTCAAATAACAATTTCCCATTGTCCTTTAAAAAATTCGGCCACACGCAGGCCAAGATATCTTTCTGACTCCTATCTCCACCATTGAATGGGTCATGCATCATCCAACTCTCTTTTTTCTTTTTTTTTTTCTTCCTTTTTTTTTTTTTCTTTTCTTTTCCTCTTCTTCCCTTAGGATCGTCCAAGTACAATCTTAGTGAATTATTTTCAACTCAATTATTTTCCGTTTTAAAAAAAAATCAACAACCTGTTTAATAAACCGAGTAAAAAAAAATTAAATCATATTTCTATGAATATTTCTAATAATTTCAAGGTGCCACAGTAAATTATTCTTATTGTCTTTCACACTTTTCTTTATTTTTACATTCAGAATGCTTTAAAAATTCCATTTAAAAGACAAAATGTTTATTAATATATTCTATTCAATCGGTAGACTCGTAACGATTGAAAAATTTTTTTTTTGTTTGAAATTGACCAATTCGTAAAAAAAAAAAATCTAATTAAGACATGCATGTCCGTCAACCTTAAAAATAATCTTTGTCAATTTTATTTTTCAATCTTTATGATGGTCGATAATTGATCTATTCTTACTGTTACATCCCCAATAGGCAACGCCGATCTACTGCTAGTACTAAACAAATATATATTTATATATATATATATATAAAATTTTATCAATCTGACAAAATGGTGGACACACCAGTCATCTGAATACCACAAGATTTATTATACAAAAAAAACATAAACGTTTTTTCAGGATATCTAAAAATTCATTAATTTCTTGAACTTCCGATGTATGCGCTTTAATTTGAATGCTCAGAAACTATATTTAAATAATAGCATCAAACAAATTTAATAAAATATCTAAATTTTTATCCGTCTTAAAACATCTCATCCTGTAAAAGGTTTAATAAAAGTCTAACCATGTTAGATTGAAAAATCTTTCCTATTGTTTTTTTTTTATTTTATTATCATTGCGATATATTTCTTTATAGTAATGAGTATCGATAATATATATATATAAATATATATATATAATATATATATATATATAAAAGACAAAAGATATATAAAAATTGTTCTTATTGATATTTTTTGTTTTTACAAAAATAGTGCTCAATGTAAATTTACAGTAACTTAATAACTGATACAACTGGTTTTAATAAAATTTTTCTCTAAACAAAATAACCATGTTAAATGATTGGATACCTAAATTTAATTTTGTAAAAATTAGAAATTATTCAATTTCTCTGTTGATAATAAAATACATTTTATTTTAAATTTAAAAAATAATTTTACCTAAAATTTCAAGGAAGATGAAACCGAATTAATGATTTTAATTTAATTATAAAACTAAATTTATAATTTTTAGTATATTTCGGTATTTGATAACTCGAAAAGGGGTTAATGAATTTAAACAAAACCATATTTTAAATCATTTTCTTTATATATATATATATATATATATATATATATATATATTTGTTTTTTTATTTCTTTGTTAAATATAAACATCATTGTCGGGATTTTTTCCCCTTGTATTTTTATATCCGGGTTTGGGATATTATATATAAATTTAATGGCAGGCTTACAAATTTTAAAATATTTTCACATTTATTATATACGGTTTTATTAGAAATATATATATAAATATTTATATAAATATTATTTAACAAAGATTTTGAAAATGGAAGATGTTCAAAATAACTATTTCGGCTTGTTATCATTATCAATTTTAAATTTTATGAAAAATTCAATATAAAATGAAATTATAAAAATATTTGCATTTTTATATATCCCTATATATCTATACATATGGCGAAATGGTTTTCAAAAAATCAAATTTTGAAATTTTAATAAAAATACAATTTAAATAACATAGTTGAATATGATTTTTTTTTTCAGATGGAAAGGGTTTATAAAGGTAAAATTGTTTAAAAAATAAAGTTCTCTATTTAAATTCATTTAGCGCAATAATGTGACCTAGCAAAAATCATTGGCAAAGAGGAAAATATTTTCAAGAAATATAATTGCATTTATGATTTTTCATTGACACACTCATCCACTAGAAAATGAGAGTGTGTTTTCTCACAGAAAAAGAAGTAATTATTCTTTCATATATATAAATATATATTTAATAATTTATCATAAATATATATTAATGAAACACACTAAAAACATTGGAACTTTACAGACACACCCTTTATATTTTTGTTGTTCACACATTTCACACACTTTTGACAAAAGAATATGGACAACGACAAGTTCAAAAATATATTATATATTTTTTTTTTTATATTTCTTTTCATTTTTTTATATAAAAGCTCAGGACATTTTTTCATATCATCTATATTTTTACGTGAACAAAGGAAACGAAAATTGGAAGGTTTTGGAGTCATAAATAACATTTTAATATTTGATGTTTTTATTTAAGGGCAACATTTTTCAAGAACTTAAACGAAATTAATGAGAAAATAAAAAAACAAGGATAATGAACCCATTCAAGACAAAAAATTCATTCCTTTAAATATTCTGATGAATAGATAAGAATCAGAAATATATGCCAGATAGGATAATAACAGTGTAATATTTATTAAAAAATCCACTTATCAAGGAATTCTGATGCTCATTTTGAAATATATATCAATATAAATAAAAAAAAACATAGTCTTGAGTGGGCTATTTTATGGGATAAAATGCTTTTCATATTAGATGACTTTTGGGATAGAATATAAAATGAAAATAACAAATTACAACAGCAGGACAGTCTCTTCATAACTATATGAAATCAGGCATGCCAAATTTTTTCCACCTTTTTTGCAGCTATTTATATCATGCGTTGTTTTGTCATTGTGTCTCTTTCCTTTCTTTTCATCCCCTGAGTATCAGATTCTCAGGCCTTCCTTCCAAAACATTATGTGTCCCAAAAACTTCATTTGCCTCTTCCTGATATTAAGTATAAGCCTCCTCCTTGTTAAGATCCTCTCCAAAACCTCATCGTGGCTCACAACGCTCGGTCTATTATATCCTTAATATCCTTCTGTAGAATCACATTTATCCTTTTCTGCAGTCTTTCTTCATCTTTGAGGAAAATATCTTCAAAGAAATCCTTCTCGCAAAACTCTGCCCAGGTTTTTGGAATGCGTCCTTGGCCATCCCAATACGTCGACGGAATGATGTCGAAAACCGTTGTTCTGTAAAGACACTTTACTGATATTAAAACATCTTTATTCCATCCGCCTCTAGTGTTCCCGACCTGTTTAATATCATTTCGGTCTCAACCCTTACTGATGACCATGCATTCTGTCATCTTGTGACAAAAGTTATTTAACGGCCCTTTTCGGATTAAACTGCAAAATTTTGGATGACATTTTGTTTCCTTTTCAATGTCTGCTATCAGTACTGTGTCATCTGAATATCTTATGGTTTTAAAATTGTTCTCTAATGCTTGAAAAGGTTCAGTTCTCTCAGAATTGCCTCACTGTACAGGTTGAATAGGTCCGGTGAGAAGACACATCATTGCCTCTGAGCTCCTTTCTATTTTTGTATATTCACTGAAAGTTTCTCTGATGCGCATGCATTTGAGTTTGCTCGTAGAATATAAATTTCTTGAAAAAATGATATCTTTTGAATATATCAAAATGTTGAAGAAAAAAGTGATCCTTTAATGTAACTTGTCGAAGGTCTTTGCAATTCTATCAAACATAGATTGATTTCCTTCTTTTAAAATGTATTTATTCTATTCTGAGCATGAATATCGCGTTCCTTTTTCAATAAAAAAACGAACTAAATCAAAAAATCCTATCTCTGGCCGGATGAAACCCCAATTTGCTTTTTATAACATCTAATTTTTTTTTGAAAAATTACAAAAAATACTATTTAACCCCCCTCAAAATAAATTATTAAATCATTCTTTTCTCATTTCTTTTTTGAATTTATATTCCAAAAAAAAATGAAATTTTGTAACTTTAAAACAAATACGCGAATTGTTCGTTTAATCCAATAAAAAAAAAATCCATTTGCTCTCTTTCACAACATCGAACGATTCAGAGGGTCGAAAATATTTGTTTAAGAAATTCATCCAATTAATTAATTCGAAGTCGATCTATTTCCTCAAGAATAAAAAAATCATTTAAATGGATAAACAACCTTTGAAAACAAAAAAATACGCATGAAATAAAACAAAGAAACTACACAATATATTTTCAAATAAAACTTAAATTAACAATTTATATTTAAAAAATGAAATTTTCCTTTGATTTAATTTTTCTCAATTATGGAACTCATTTCCCAATAAATGCACAAATTGACGTTTGTTTTAAATTCCAAAATTTAAATTTTATTTTAATCGTTATCTATTGTCTTATTGAATATTCTTCTAAAAATGTTCTTGCTCCTGACGAATAATTATCATTTTTTTTTTATCCTTTTATCAAAAGTGTTGGTTCCTATGTTCAATATCAAATATATTATTCCTATATATATATATAATATTTAAAAATATTAAACATTCATCTCATTAATTTTATATAAAAAACGCGTTCTTATTCATCGTAGTAATTATTTTATTAGAAATTTCTCTTTACTATCATTTTACAATTGAAATGTTCCAATTAATTCGAACAATGGTTTGAAAATTTATTTTCATTCATTTTATCCGAAATTTTCAAATCTGCATTGGAATTTGAAAAATGCACTAAAAATCAAATAATTCAAAAGCCGATTTCGCTGTTCTTAAAAAACCGTAAATCATGTTTCAAGATTTAATAAAATAATGTAAATTAATATCTTTTGCCCGCAAAAGATTTTAGTAATGTCACGCAAAATATATTTATATATCGTGTATAAATAAAATCATTTTATTAAAATTTTGTAAAAAAATGCAAATCAAAAATCCCATTGCTGTCAAACGAGCTATTTCATAATCCAAATTTTACCATTTGGTGTCTTTTCAAAATCTATGTTGTATTTCCTTATTAAACTCAATGGGATTTTTTAATGCCGGAAAGATTTGTTTTTTTACTTTGGTATATTTTGTTTATAAAATGTTAAATTGCTGAAACTTCAACTCCCAAAAATAATATATTTTTTTTCAAATTGAATATAATGCTGGTAAAAATTGTTGGTCACCAATTATATTTTTTCCAAAAACTTAATTAAAACGAAGACTATAATAAATACCTATAAAATATATAAAAGATTTTTTTGATACAGTTTTGGCCATAATATAAGGAACGGAAACAACAAAGACATAAATATGTGTATTACTTAAAAAGTAATGCATGATTAGCAATGAAATTTTTACCGAATAAAGATTAAACAACAATGCATAAATATTATACAAAGTTACAAAAATTTACATAATTTTTTTTTTTTTAAATAAAGATTAAATGGAACAAAGGAAATAAGCTACTGGACAAAAGTTAAGGAACGATCTTGTTAATACTTGATTGTGAACAAAATATCAACAAAATTTAATATTTGGTAAACATCCCTTTATTTTCAATGACTTCTCTGCATCGTCGACCACATGATCTAATTAATTTCTTGCAAAAATCAGCAGTAATTCCCTCCCATTCGTCTTTCAATAACTCCCATAGCTGATCCTGGTTTTTCGGGTTTCTTTTTCTGAGCCCTTTCTCCAATTATCTTCCAAACATTTTCTATTGGATTCAGGTCGGGGCTCTGGGCTGGCCACTTCATTAGGGCGATTCCTTCTTCTTCAAATAAAGCCATAACCTTCTGAGCCTTGTGGCAAGGTGCATTGTCCTGCATGAAAATAGGAGATTCATAAAGATTATGGTGTAATCTTGGTACCACATGCTGCTGAAGAAGCCTTTTGTAAATCTCAGCATTGATATTGCCATGTACGTGGATGATAGGGCCAACTCCTGCAGATGAAATCATTCCCCACACCATCACACTGCCGCCACCAAACTTAACGGTTTTCTTGACACATTGAGAAGACAGTCTTTCACCTGTTCTACGGCGTACGTAAGTTTTGCCCTCAGAACCAAATATAGTAAACTTGGACTCGTCACTGAAATGAACTGTATCCCATTGTGCGTCAGTCCAAACAACATGTTCTCTCGCATACTCCAGGCGTGCCCTTTGGTTTCGCTTTGAAATGAGAGGCTTCGAAGCTGGAATACGGGCATGCAATCCTGCATTTTTTAACCTGCGAGCAACCGTTTTCCTTGAGATCTTATTATCTGTCTCTTCATTAAATTTACGGGCAATTGATGTAGCAGTTTCAAAACGGTTTTTTGTAGATATTCTAACAATTCTTCGATCTTCTCTTTGCGATGTTTTTGGAGGTCTGCCGGTTTTTGGTTTTGCATCTAACGTTTTATCGGTTTTATACCTGCTAATTACACGATGAACGACACTTTTAGACCTATGAACAATATCAGAAATTTCTGAAATTGACTTTTTTTTTGATAGCGATAATGAGTTTTTTTTCTTCAAAAGAGAGCGTTTGCGTGTAGAATTTGCCATATTGCTTAAAAATAAAGTCCTAGTGATAAATGAACTTTTACTTATTGCTGAAAAGCTCCATCGAGTTTTTTAAAAATGTAAATTAAAATTTATGCAAATTATTAACATCGTTACTTAACTTTTGTTCAGTAGCTTATTTTCTTTGTTCCATTTAATCTTCCTTTAAAAAAAACTATTATGTAAATTTTTGTAACTTTGTATAATATTTATGCATTACACCCTAATCTTTATTTGGTAAAAATTTCATTGCTGATCATGCATTACTTTTTTAAGTAATATATATTTTTATGTCTTTGTTGTTTCCGTTCCTTATATTAGAAAAAATAGAAATCTATTACACCCTGTCACTCCAGTGGGTCTTAAACAGACAGTGAAAAAAAGGAAACTAAACTAAAGCGGTTGTTTCAATTAATTTGCACAGGGGTATTTTTTTAAGTCATAAATTAAAAAATTTTTTTAGATATTTTTTTATTTAAAATTCTGTTCCGACTTCAGTACAAGTTTGAGGTATAGAATAAATTTTCAACCAGTCACTATTGATTAAATTTTAAAAATGGAGAAGAGGGATTCTTAATTTTTCCAAGGATATTAAACATAAGTGAATATAATGGATTTCTATATTCGATATATATCTCCGATTCTTCAATCGGATATATATATTCAAGCTTATCCTCCATCGTGTTCAGTCACTAAGACATCTTAAACAAATTTTAAACTGTCATTGTCATAATTCCACACCCATTTAGCTTGAAACTATCACCAAAGTATTTCGGGTCATCAGAGTTCTGACCAGTAATATAATATTCTGAACCATTCTATGCAATCTGTAACAGATGAAAAGACTTTCTTTGAGAACATTTGTTATTTACAGAACTTGAATTGACATGAAACCTGAAACCCAATTTGCTCGAGAATAATTACATTTATTTCTTTATATTATATGTACAAAATGATAAAACAAGAAAGGTGAGAATAAACAAAAAAATAATAAAAAGAAAAATAATGACTATTAGAAAAATAAAATTTGTTTTATTTACTGGTCATACAAGGGATATAAAAGGTAGATTCTTTGGGTCCTGTCACTGGATCGTTATGAGTTCAATATAAATAAAAGTGGAGAACTTTCAGAGGGAATTAGCAGGAGATAAAATTGATATCCATTAAACATTACAAGTGAATTAGAACAGTCTACCCCGGTGAGCGAAATAAAGGGTTCAGTTCGATATTCCAACCACCTGAAGAAGGCCGTAGCGTACAACGGCGGAAACGTTGTGATCTATATGGCGACAAAGATGAGGAAAAGTCCGAATAATTAAAATAATGTACAGCAATACCTCATCTCAGAAATATAGAGAAATTTAATGTTACTTTATGTTTAACTCCTAGTATTCATTGATGTTTTTGTATTTGCAAACATGAAAAGTTTAGTTGAATATTGGATTTTTGAATTCTTTGTTTTTTTTTTGTTTTCTGTTTTTTTCGGATTTTGGAATACAGGCTATTTAATTCGTATATAGCATCTATATGTTCTCTTTCTAAAAAGAAAATAGAACCATGTTTGTATCCGTTGAATTCAAATAAATACGAGTCCTGGGTAGAGGTGGCCTGTCAACACAGAATTAGCGTACTTGCAAAATTGGCTAGAGATAAAGGCTTGGCTGACAACTGAAAAAAATAGGTTTTAATACCAGTAATACTTTGTAAAAAAAAATTATTACCGGAAGTAGTTTTTTGAAAAAAAAAAAATTGCCATCAATACGTTTTTTGATTTTTAAAAAAAAAAAAAATTACCATCAATACAATTTTGAGGAAAAAATTATTACCAAAAATATATTTTTGACAAAACAAAAATATAACAGGGAAAAAATGTCGGCATTAAATGGCCCATTGAGGTTAATATGCCATAAAAGAAACCAAAACCAAATCCTCCTGACAAATCGAACATAATGAGATTCGAACTCGGGTCGGAAACCGAACGTTCTAATCACGCAGCCACGTTTGGGCTAAATTGAAAACACTTAACTTAGTCATGCTCGGCTCCTTATATTCTTACTGCCAATAGATTTTTCATGAAGTCAGACATGGCTTTCGGCGGGGAAAGTCAATCGGCAAAAAAAGGAAGCCACTAAAATACGAAACTTATTTTGGCAAAGTTAGATCAAATTTGTTTCAAATAATATAGCTATCAAAAGATCAACAATACGATGTAAAATAAAAATGATTAGACAACATTTAGCAATAAAACAATTTTGAAGAACTTTTACAAATTCTCAAATGATTGCGATAGACAAAAGAAAGTTAAAATTGGTGCTCATTAAAACACGTACAATATATAATTTTTGATTAATTTGTTTTCTACTGAGCGGCTCGGACTGAGGAATTGGAGAGCCAAGTTCGAATTCCAGGCTTATACCCTTGGGAAAGGTATGAATCCTCTTCTTCTCTCCCCATCTATGGGTAAATTGCAGGACAGACTGGGTTCTATAACCTTGGATGACAACTGCTCTACCTCAGAAAGAAATGGCAACCTACTGCGGTAAAAATCTTCGTCATTCATGTATCGAAAGATACATGATCATCTAAGCGTGTATCACGGAGAGCCGAGTTCGAATTCCAGTCGAATCCATTCACTTACGTGCTAATACCCTTGGGGAAGGTATAAATACTCTTCTCTCCCCAGCTATGGGTAAATAGCAGGACAGACTGGGTTTTATAGCCTTGGATGGCAACTGGTCTCCCGCAGAAAAAAATGGCAACCTACTGCGGGAAAAAATCTGCCTCGTCAGTCATGTATAGAAAGATACATGATCGCCTAAGCGTGTATCACGCATGGAACATAACTGACTGACTTATCAAGATTTTGCAATGATTTTTTAGATAATGGCTTAGAAATACCTCTTACTAACTAACCCATAGCTGGGGGGGGAGAAGAGTAGGATTCATACCATTCCAAAATATATTACCGCATAAGCGAGCATAACAAACACAATTGGAATTCGGATCGCCGATTAACAATAATCCAATACACCATCCGTACATCCAAGCTTACAGCACCTGGTAATATATATATATATATAGCTAAACATATAAGACTTTCTTTTTGTTCCACTTTTTGAAAACCAAAAGTCGCTGGGAAATGTTACATCTCAAACCAGAACTAAAAAAAAATTTTGACGAACCGGCCTTCTAGCATATCGAAAGCCTAAGAACCCAAAGGAAATTATAGGTAATAACCACATTTCAGAGGATAAGGTAATCTGTAATAAATCAAAAACAACAGGATTGTCCCAACCATGTAACAACAAAAGGAGCTTATACTGTAACCACATTAGACACACCAATTCGTTCACTAGCTCAGTCACTAAATCTACTTTCAAAATCTACCACAACTATAACTGTAGAAGCCATAACATAATTTACCTTTTGGAAGGCACACGATGCCAGAAACAATATGTAGGAAAATCTGAATGGCCCTTTCACTACAGAATTAATAATTATCACAATCGAATTAAGTAGGCTCCCCATGAAAGATCATCTGTAGAACAACATTTCCGCCTATAAAAACACGATTTTAAAAATGATCAATGCCAAAAGATTTATAATTGAAAAAATAGAAAAGTTCAGAAAAGATAAAGAAAAAATTTTAGAAGACATGAAAATTCTATTTCTAAAAACAATCCATCCATATTCTTTAATCACAAATTTAACAACATATATAGAATTAATATATAACCCCACAAATCAAGCCCTACCCACATTTCTCATCCACACAAGACAGACATATTTGTGGAGGTGTTGAGGCCTCACACTTATACACACACCCATACTAATATATACACTTACATTATCACATTCAAATTCCTAAGAACCAAATAACACACTTTAATAGAGACACATCCCCTTTCCAGGAACCAATAAAACTGTCAAAATGACCAAAAGAATTCAGAGCAAAATGAATCCATCCAGCTCTTATCTTAAATAACAACTTAAAGAGACTGTTTGTTTGATAAAACAAAAAAAAACAAATGAAAACTACAGACAAAAAGTTCATTTTCTCCATCAAGACATTCATTTCATTTGAAGTTCACTGCTAAAAACAAGCAGGAAAATTTTTCTCCTGATGATGGCCATGTTTGGCCGAAACTAGTCGAGGAATCTAAATTTAATAATAAAAAACGAAACAAATTTTAATATACAACCCAGTGTGTCTGAAGATTTTAATTTTTTAATATTTTTTTTTTTCAAAAAATAAACATGGATAATAGGTATAAATACTGAAAAAAGCCGAGGACATTACAAAAACAAAAACAATAAACACCGAAATTTTGGCTATCCGTATGAATAGAACAACCAACAAATTAGCCAGGTATGAATCAGGACCAGGAATACATTAGGATATGCCTGAGGAATTAACTAGTACTTACCAAAATTTCCAGGATTGATTTTGGAAATGATCAAGGAGAGTTTCTATTGTTTGGTACCAAAAACCAAGACTTCTCCAGGAACTCAAAGGATACCATAAATGCAACTAGAAATTAACCTGAAGATGAGCAAATAAAAGACACAAAAGGAATCTGGATAAGGAAATCATGTTATAAAAGACCACAGACCAAATACCAGGAAAAACAAAAAAAGAAAACTGAAAAACAAAGAAAATGTATTTGGAATATTTTGTCGATAAGAACAAAAAGAGAAAAACCAAACATAATGAACGAGAGATACCATAAAAGGAAAACATACAAATAAATAAAACCAAAAATGACCAACAAACAAAATTGACCAAATAAATTACATCAATAATAAACAGGTTTTTTAAAAATATAAATTTTCATACATTTACATATGGAATTATAAAAAAAAGTTGCAAACACCAAATACATACAAATTCATTCAAAAACATGACTTTTCTACAAAACACTTTTTCCATTAGAAAAATTAAAACGAAAAAAAATTTTATGCAATTTTATTTTAATGGAAATATAATGTCCAGGACATTTGGCCTGTTTGTTAAATTTTAAAGAGACAAAATTTAAGCTTTCTATTTTTTAATAACTAATCAAAAAATAAAAACATAAAAATAAAGATAAAAAAAATTAAATAAGAAATTTCAATTTAAAACGAAATATATTTTATCTATATTAAGGAGAAAAAGGTTTGAAAAAGCCCAATAAGACAATACAAAAAGACCAAAATGATCATATGGACATCACCATTAAAACTTTTCCTCTACATTCACCATAAAAAATTTTATTTGAAATGGCAGAACAAAAAAAAAAAAAAAAAATATAACACTGAAATTTCTTAATAAATGATTTTATGATAGTTAGATGTGTCATTAATGTCAAATCCTGAAAAACCTTATCTAGATGTCATCACCGAAGTTAATGCATCGTATTTATTAACAGTATTTAATGGGGGACCGCTTGGGAACACCTGGTACTGTAAGCCCCAAAGTCAACCCTTATCTCAAAGTCGGTGGGGGTGTAAAAAATTAAATTTCAAATTATGCCGCCCAATTTGATATTCCTGTTATTGCCATCGGCGGACAGGTTAAAGACACACGCCGGCTTAAAGGGCTCTGGTGAAAATTGAAGGAGTTGTCTGCATCGGTAACCGGCTTAAACCTGAATATTTGTCTGGGAATTTAAAGAAAAAGATTATGCAAGAAATTTTTGCCTGCTATAATTTATTTTTCAATTTTTCTTTAAAAATTTAGCTCAATCCTCCCAGGCAATAATCAAAGTACAGTAAAATCCAAAACAAAAGTATTTTTAGCCTAATTATTTCTGAATTTTTTGATCTATCTTAATTGTTCTAAAGATTAATTTCTATGATATTTTGCATGTAATGTCTATTCCACGAAATATATATATATAATTAAATTTGAGCGCGAAAATTTTGTTCTTAAGGTATTTTAAAAGTTTCCTGAATCAAAAACCATAGTACCGGTCAAATAGTTGAATTAAATTTCAATTTGAGCAAAAAACTTGAACATTTTTTTAAAAGCTTGTCGTTTGCTCGAACTTGTTTTTTTGCGAAAATAACGAGTCTAAAATCTGAAAATTGTTTTTTTTGGATTAATGGAGAATGGCAGGATTTTCAAAGTTTATTTATTTTTAAAGAAATTCAAAAAAAACAAAACATTTGCATTATTGGAAATATATTTGTTGAATATTTGAAAAAAATGTATTTTAAAATTCATTTAAAAAAAAACGATATATATATTTTTTTCGTATCCATTTTGGCATGTGTGTATGTTATTAGATTCTATTTTTTTCAGTTTACATTTTTTTTCCTAATTGTTCATGATATAAAACCTTAGGTTATAAATAAGTTTTTATTACGTCCTCTTTTCATATCTTCATTTTCTTTGAATTCTACAATCAAGCTCTCGTTTAAGATAAGCATCAAATATTTTTATATATATATATATCAACATTTGTAAAACGATATAAAATCACCAACATACAAACTCTTTGTATTATTAACACACAAATCTTAAATGTCTTTTGTATCCTTTGTTGTTTTAATTTTTTTGTTTAATAAATATATTTGAAATATATATAAATATATATTGATATAATAAATATGAACTTTATTTTGAAACAAACAAAGTTTCATTAAATAAATAAATTTTTATTATTTATTTTATACAAATTCTTTTTAAAAATCTAATAAGTTTAAAAATTATTATTTAATTTTTTTATGAAAAACATGTTTAAAAAAATTTTCGTTTAGCGTCATATATATTCGTGTTTATCAATGTTTAAATGTCATTGACAGACTTCATCACTGTCTTGTCCGTATATTGCTTAATTGTTAATTGACATTTTTGATAATTAAAATATAACAAAAATTGTTTTGAAAATTTATCAATTTGCATTTCTTTATTGTTCAAAATTATGTTATTAAACGTTGCAATTTAGATTTTTTAGACAGACTTGTCTTAGTATTTCTTTTAACATTTGTTTATATATATATAATATATATATATATATAATATATAATATATGGTTTTTGTTTCTAAAATTTGTTTTTCGTGATAGTTTGTATTTTTAAAATGTTAATAGAATAGTCTAAATAAAACAACTAATTAAAAACGTAAACAAATAAAATGGAAAAAAAAATTTTTTTTTTAACGGGATTTTATTTCACCTTCAAAATTGATTTAAAAAGAAAATGATCCGTAAGGATCACTTATAGATAATCAAAAAGACAAAATTTCATTCTAAATTCGTGTAAAAGAAAAAAAAAAAGTTCCTTGAAACATTTATAATGGATAATTGTTTTAATATTTTTCATCCATTTCATCCAAGCAAAGCAATAAAATCCATTAGAATACAAAGGGTTATCGAATATAAAAGAGAGATGACAATAAAAGAACAAGAATTAAAATGGTTGAAATCGAGATGCTCGGTCAGAAATGGCGCTGAGGCGAATTCTTTGGATTTGAGACAAGAACTTCCAGGTATAAAATCGAAGCACCAGACCAATATTCGATTCACTGACAGATTTGTAAATATGCAAGAATTATACATAATGAACCGACTTTACTAACAAATAACTTCGCAATACAATCATTCCATTTCATATCGGTGGAAAATTGGAAATAAACCCGTGTAATGAGCGCAGGAAAAGGGTTGGAAGTTTTCTGGGCCGCTAGGAACCTCTTCTCGCCACTGTGAAACGGAGAAAAATAAAATGGACACGTTACAAGGCACGGCGACCTGTGCAAGACCATCATACAAGGCACCGTTGAAGATAAAAGGAAGAGAGGACGCTAATGCAAAAACTGAACAATGGACAAATATAACTATACTAGAATTGCTGATGGCTGCCGTTGAGAAACCTTTGTGGAGGAGATTCAATATAGCGCCTGTATTCGGATCTCTACTACGATTCCAAAAGTCAAGGGATGATGATTAATGAGCGTAGAACTTTTAAACTGGGATTTAATATTTGATTTGAGCCAAGACGTTGTAATGAATTTCGTGTGAACATTTAGATATCATTTTGTTGAATAAGCACCAGTTTAAAATATAACACTGGTTTGAAGTTGTGTTGTCAAAAGAACTTTGAACATGAGACGAAAGTTAGAATTAAAGAGGACCTAAATACGCGGGTCAAAATCTTAGCTGATCTGTGGTCTTGCATTTATGGAAGCCAGTGGCAATGAATCGTTGGCTTCCTGTGCACGGCTGGCTATTAATCTCTTCCGAAAGATCCAAGGCACTTTTTCCTTGGTTATTTCTGCGTCCAAATTTTACATTTCGTCCTTTGCAGATTACACAGTCATATAAATGTTTTTGAAGTTATATATTGAAGGTTTTGGTTAATTTAGAACAATCTTTGGTTGTTGAATCCCAAAATAACCTCCATTTTCACCATTACCTTTTACTTTTCTGGCTTCGTAATATATCCTACATAGAAAAACAAAAATGGTCATGATGGGGTTCTGTGTCGTGTCTCTTCATGACGAAAGGCGGTCATGGCTCGCCATAATTTCCTATTCTTTGTAGCTCTTTGTAAGGTTTCTATTTGCTATATCTCCTAATCATTTACACAATCTCGTTAGGTAGCTTGTTGCTTTCCGCTGTCTCTTTTTGCCTTCAATCTGTCCTGTGTGTGTCACATTTTCCAAGCCATCTTTCCTCATTATGTACCCTAAAAATGTCAACCGTCTCTTTCTGACGCTACGTATAAGTATATATTTGCTTCCATTTTGTCCCGTGTTCAGTGCATGGTATTCTCAGCATCCTTTCGTTGCCTCAAGTCTCTTCATCTGTGAGGCGATTGTCCAGCATTCACTGCCATATGAGGATGACTGATATTAAATAATAGTCCAGAATTCTTTTTTCCCCCTCCTTGTTTCTAATGATTTTTTTTCTGTTTTCTTAATTTTCTTAACCAATGGACTTTTGTGTTATATTTTCTGTCTCCTCATAAAATAATTCCTAGTGATTTAAATTTTTGTATTTGTTTAATTTTGTTATCTTCAATTTGAAAAGGAAAAAAAAATAGTCAGCATTAAATGACCCATTGAGGTTGATATGCCGTAAAACAAAACAAACCTTCCAAAAGTTAAGCAAAGAGGAAAATTTCGTTACAAACAAGGAAAAGAGTATTGAACTGTCATATTATATCAGTTCACCTATATCGCACTGAATGCTGAACCGTCTCTGTGCAGATAAAGAGATTTGACGCGATAAATTGTTGTTCTACATAAGGATGCTGAAAATACCATTGTCATGTGGGCAACGATGAAGTTTTAGAGAAAATAAAAACAAAAAGGAAACATACTTACCATCAGGAAGCGACAATTGAGGTTTTTAGGACACATAATTAGGAAAGAGGGCTTGGAAAAAATGACACCCACAGAACATATATTGATAGCAGAGCAGATTGTTACCAAAATAATTAGTAAGTTATAAGGGAAGTTGTAAAGAGCCATGATCGCCAACATTCTCGGTGGCACATAGAAGACAACGACGGAATGTGGAAAATTGTTTTTAAGTATTGAAAATTTGTAAAATATTTCCAGTAGAAAATGGGTGTAACTGAGTTTGTAAAATATTCTTTTTTGTAAAGCGTGCGCTATTTTTATCATGCCAAGCAAGGCGATAATGTCACTAAGACGCAAGGGGTTACTGGGAGTCGAAGAGAATGAGAGGACTTTAGTGAGGAGAAAAGACAACAAAAAGAACAGGGTTTCGAAAGACAATGGCGATTGAGGTACATTTAAAACCGAAATCACGATACTTAAGGTTTAAAAGGAATTTAAAAAAATGAAAAATCTATTCTTGAGCTTTTATTTTAGATTAAATTTCAAGATAATCGATTAAATTTAATATTTCTAATAAGCAAAATACTTTGATGTATTTCAAAAACTAATTTCAATTGACTGGAAGGAGTTTTCCTATTTTCTAAAATAGCTGATTTAGCGTCTTTTTTTTATCAGTCTTTCATTACTATGCAATTCTCTTTATTAAAAAGTTTTCCAAGATTAAAATATACTTTTCTGCAACTTTGAGGAATATTAGCTGATTTAAAATATAGTTAATCTGATTTGAAACAACTTATTTACTTTCAGTTTGAAATATCGCAGAAATGCATGTTTTTAACGCGACAGCAGTTTATTTAAGCTGTTGACGTGCTTGCCAACTTCAAAGTATAAAAAATTTTGCTTTCCTACCAACTCCAAATTCTTGTGCCATCACAAAACGTTGGTTAAAAAAAAAAGCAACTAGCAAATAGGCGAAACTTAACTTAAAATGAGTTGTAAATATTTATGTACCATAGGCGATCATGTACCTTTCGATACAGATCTGACGAGGCAGATTTTTTCCCGCAGTAGGTTGCTATTTCTGCCTGGTATTTACACAGAGCTGGGGGAAGAAGAGGATTCATACCTTTCCCACGGGTATTGGCACGTAAGTGAGTGTAATAGATTCGACTGGAATTTGAACTCGGCTCTCAGATTCCTCAATCCGAGCCGCTATCCATTACATTACAAATTGGAAAAGTACAAAACAAGGGTTTCACAAAATTTCCTTTTGTGTCCCTCTTGGGACAGGATAACACTTTCATGAGGTAACAAAAAAAGATTACCCAGAGAAACAAGAAAAAGAATAATTCACAATTAAGTGTAAGAAACAAATTCATGTATAAAAATTATTCCGTTCAAAAATAGAGAAAATTGGGAAAAACATTGTGAAAGGATTTAACAAAAATAGCACAAGGCTGAAATTTTCAAATGATATCAAGCTCTGTTCTTAACGGTATACAGAAAAAGGATATTTCATCTAGGAGGTTAAAGTTCACTTGTTGGATGTGAAATCTTCAGTCGTAAGAATCTGCCCTGTATCTGTCAGGTCAGATTTATGACCTCCGGCTGGACTTTCCTTTGAAGTGCCGCTTGCTATGCTCAGTCCGCTCTCGTCAACGGCACATCCTCCTTCTATCTGTTGTTCTCCTCACGGATCTACCTTAGCCCTCCTCTTCTGTCTCTGCCCTCTCCTCTCTGATCCTCTCTTCTACCCTCTACCTGTTCCTAGATCGCAGTCACTTTTATTAAAAGTGACCGTGATATTGGCCAGAAAACTTGTTTCTCATTGGCATATATATATATATATATATATATATATATAACACGCTCCAAGTATTGAAAAAAAATGCGAAATAATTCAAGTTTTGGCAATTCGCCACTTGAACCTAAAAGGCCATAAAAAATGCACAAAACTTAACACACAAACCATATGTCCCCTTTCAAGAATACTCAAAACGCGTGTATAAAAAAAAAAAAAAAAAAAAACAATCTATACGAATTATACATGGATATTTTAACATTTTTCTGCCACAAATAATTTTTTTTTTTTTTTTTATAAAAGATGGTTGTTTATCTAAAGTTCTTCTATGGGGGCGCTTTATCTGTAAAAACAAATAATTGAATATAAGCGCCTTTTATGTAGAACTTTTAAGCACCCAGTAATCTTAAACATTTAGGAAAACATTCTCCGAAATCTAGTGTTTTATTGACTTTTAGAAAGTTTGGTTTTAAATTTACTGTAGTTATCGCTTTTATTTTCTGATAATGGCTGTATCTATAAAAATCGTCACGTTTATACACATACAATAAAAATTCAAAATTCTCTGAAAAATATTGGTGTTTGCTAATTTGTTCTAAGTTTTTCCATTTATGATTAGTAAATATAGTTCTTATTTAACAATAATCTAAAAGGATGAGATTAATACTAAATTTT
>CAHIKZ030003143.1:0-135891 GCA_903632075.3 Acanthosepion pharaonis | reverse complement strand
ATAATAATTATATAAAATCTATGATGAAAAATGAGAGGGAGGAATGAACCCCAAAACAAACTAAACATGAACACAAAGTGAACGAAACATAACTGATGTTAGTAGGGCCCATCCAGCCCTCAAAATGAGAGGCTGCTGTACTCTGCCCATTGGACAAAATCAAGAAGCTCTCTCGCTAAGGGGAGTGGGAAATGAGAAAATATAGACAGACATGGGAAATAAAAAGCTGACCCAGTCGAGATGTAAAAAGGGGACCAAAACAAACTGGGAGGTTGGGAATCTCAACTTGGATCATAACCAAAGATGCAGCTGGAATAGGCCAGGAACAACATTTACTCACATTAACTAGGTACACAAAGCTTGTCTAACCTAACCAAGGAGAGGGCTCCACAGGAAACCACCCTGATGTGACATAGGTTGACCTAAAAAGAGAAAAATCAAGGCTATCCCAGTTCAAATGAACCAAGCTCACCTCAGTCACCCACCTTTCGCTGAAGACTGTCGAATGCAGGCACTTTCTATCAGTTCTAATCTTCATTTTGATCTGATGCTCAAAGAATCGGATCAGATCCTGATGAGAAAGACGGTTTCCTCTCAAGACTTCCTCCATTCGCGTCGTCCAAATCACCATTCAGGCTGTGGCCAGCAGCGTCAGAAACACCATTCATTTCACCCCGGAATACAGGGTGATCAATTGTCAGATGCATGTGCATAATCAGACGAGCATGAGATGGTCCCATCAAGAGCAAGATGAGGACAATGGGGAGGACCGGGGGACAATGGTAGAAAGCAGACCAAGGCCACACTGCTCACAATCTGGCAAATCCGCCAAGCCCCATATGAAGACCTTGTCATTGAGAGGCAGCCGATTCCGAGCGAATCGCCAGGTAAGTGAAAACTCAGGTTTACTGAGATAATCCGCCACTGGCGCCCAAGAACAAAAAGACCGAAACTCCTCCTCCGACAAGTCGAGCCGCTCACGTAGGGAATCCTTCGCGACCCCCTCCACTAGATGACGATAGAAGACCAACCTAGGCTGAGAAATGTCACTGAACCGAGGAAGAGCCAACAAGGCCGACCGACACTCATGAAGGAAATCTGATTGATCCTGGGGTTTACGATGGCGCTCAACCCACGAGATGGGGGGGGGGACTGATAGTAAGGAAAGGGAACGTCCCTAACAATCCCCGCTATAATACAATCTCCTGTCAATGCTCGGCGTAGGAAAGCCAACCTCATGGCAAATTTGTGGCTCACAAGTGTGGCATTCCCAGCCCCCATGACTCAGAACGTTGTGCACAGACTCATCTGTCGACCTGATACCCGCATCCCCTCCATAAAATGGAGGATAGCGAGGGATCAAGTGGATTCCTATGGTCTTTACAGAGAGGAAGTATGGACAATCGATGAAGGAAAATCGGGAAAACGTAAGTGGCACACGACGCCCGCCCTGCTTTCACGGATGAACCTCCGTCGACGCCAAGTCTGACCGGCCGCATCAACCTTTGCTACTTCAGACCAATTTTTCTCCAGCTGAAGGTCGGGTCCAAACCACACTCCAAGAATGTGGACAGGACCGTCCATCCAACCGAAGGGCCCCGGAAAATCGACCCCTTCCAGGCACTTAACCGCAAGCTGGACGGCTTGTCGCGGTTAATTTTGGCCCCTGTCACCGTTTGGTACCGATTAAAGCGCCTTCAGTACTGCCTCAATGTCGCTGCGGGACGACAAAAAGCAGATACGTCATCGGCGTATTCCATGTAAGGAACGGCATGCATGCCCTGTTCCTCTGTCCCTCAGCCGGCGAAGGAGAGGCTCCAATGCCAAAGCATAAAGTAGGGGCGACAGTGGACAACCCTGACGGACCGACCTAGACAGTGCAAAAGTGCCTGACAGCTTCCCGTTCACCTGTACCACAGCACTGGGGAGCGATACAGGAGGCTAATCCAGCGGCAGAAGTCGGGTTCAAATCCAGCAGTCTGCAGGACAGCAGCAAGGTAACGATGGTCAACCCTATCAAATGTCTTGAATTGATATAAATTGATCAGTGCGTGGCCTCATCATCATCTTTTATACCCTCTATGATCATGCGGATCAGATGCAGGTTGCTCTGAATTGTTCGGCCCCTCACAGAACAAGTCTGCTCGGGACCCAACAGAGACTCGTCAACTGACTGCAAACTCTCCTGCAGGATCTTGGCCAAAATCTTTAACTCTGTCTTTAGCAGAGTTATGGGCCTGTAATCATCTAGTTTCCTCCCAATATCCTTTTTCAACAGCGTGATCACACCTGGATAACCGGTCGTGGAAGGCCCCCTGCCGGATTCATTTGTTGAACACGACAGTCAAAATCGGGACAAAGATGTGCGACAGCCTCAAATACAATTCATAGGTCAAACCATCCAGACCAGGTGACTTGCCTCTGCCGCGTTTCTTCAATGCCGTCCGTGATCTCTCCCTCTAGCTGCTTCAGTTGTCGAAGCCAAGGAAAATCAGCCAAATAGATGCAAAACTCGTCCTCACAAAGACCAGGCTTCTTTTAAACCGGTTCTCGAAATGCCGCCAAAACGCCTCGCGCATGTCGTCGATGGCCTGAAGAGTATGCCCTCCGGTTATGACTTCACGAATGTACTGACCAGAACCTCGACGGACCTCATCCTTGCGCAAATCTGCGCCCATGTTCACCGCTTCGGAAGACATCTTGCTTAACCTATGTCTAATTACCTGGCCCATGCAGCGCTCGCTATTCGAACGCTCCGCGGCCTCCCTAGCTAAGGCTATCTCTAGGGGATCCCCCCAGCCACGGGACAACCTAGCCTTAAGCGTCTTCACCTTCTCAGCTCTATCTAGGGTGATCCGCTTGCTGAAACCCGTGGTGAAAGACCTAATCCTACGTCTATCCCATCACTTACTCCCGATAACCGCGCCCACTATCTCCTGCTGCACTAAGCTAGTTAGCTAGTTAGCTGCTCTGGGAAGTCCCGTCTGTCCAGTAAAGACAGATTAAACTTCCAGTAACCAGCTACCATCTAGGACTACCATCTAATGCCATCCGGACACAAACAAGTTTGTGGTCCAAATAGCCTACCCAGTGGAACGTGGGACAATCTAACAAGTTAGCTCCTCCAACTAACATTCTGTCCAGGTAGCTAACAACCCGGTCAGAAGGCCAACTAAGAGCCCACGTCTACATTTTCCTCTCGGAGTGATCGACCCGGTATCTATCAACGAGATCAAATTCGTCGATCAGATCAACCAAGCTACGATCGCCTCTTCTTTCTCCAGCACCCCGCCCCCGATCTAACTTGCGGTCCAGAATGGCATTCCAGTCCCCATTAAAACTGGGCACGTTGAATCCACCAAGAATGGCCCCAACTGCCGAAAAAAAAAACAAGACCCTCTCCCCGGTCGTTGGGCGCATAAACCGCAAACCTGAAACGAACCACTTTTCACGGCAATATCAGCCACAATCAACCAGCCCTCAGCATCAGTATGCACAAGGTCCACCTTTGCATCAAGAGTACGCTTCACCAGCAAAGAGACTTCTCTGGCCTGTCGGTTCCCCATATGCTGAATAGATGACAAAGTCGCCAGACAGCATTGACGTTGCAAACAAAATCAAATCGCGGCGACATCCAAGCCGAACGACAAGAGATCACGGAGAGGGCGAGCAGCCTTACCTCGATCCCTCAAGCCATTCGCATTCAAACTGGCTATCTTGAGAGATATCGATTAGGCCTGAAAAAGAAAAATTAGAAAAGAAAAAGACCTACTTACATACGGGCCAGAAATCTGAGTCAGTCAGGACCCCGACGGAATGTCCTAGGCTCCCGACACCTAGCTCTGACGTCATTCGTCCTTCCAGGTCAATTCCGCAGGGGATAGGTTAATTTCCCTGATAGGGGAGGGATGGAGCATGACAGGGATCCTCCCCGAAACAATATTTTCTTAATTTCTTCAAATAGTCATCATCTGTTGTCAGCATTTTAATTTTTGGGGAATGACGGGTAGCCACCTCCTGTCCCTTTGGAGCATCTCCTTTTCTGGACAATGGATTTCCCATCTACCGTCTGCATTTTCATCAGAAGGCCCAGTAAAGATCTTTTATGGCTTGACAGGCCCTTCTTAACTTGATCCACGAAAATGTTTTCTGCGTCAGAGAAAAATCTTTTTTTTTTTTTCTTTTCCTGGCACAGTGGGGTGGGGAAGAAGTGGAAGTGTGAGGGGGTGGATATTGAACTGGCAGGGGAGGTGGCGGAGAGGGGTGGTGGAGCTGGTGGGGGTGAAGTGGGAGGCCCTAGCTTTGGGCAGTTCTACTGTAGATTGTCCTGGTGAGACCAGAACTGATGAAGACCTATATTTTGGCAGACTTCTTTCTGCCCTAGTTCAACTGACACGTTTCTCTACGTGTCTTTCAGCATCCTCCTCCTCCTTTCTCTAGTTCTTTTCAAAGAAGAAGAGCGAGGGGGAGGCATTTCCTCCACCTCCATCTCCTCTTTTGGTTGCTGCTGCTGCTTTTTTGTTCTTTTTTGTTGCTGTTTGATGTTGCTTTCGATGATTTCTTTCTCTTGTTGTTGCAGTGGTTTCTGTTGTTTTGTTGTTGGTTTCTGTTGTTGTTGTTCCTGCTCTACCATGCTGGTTTTTCTGGTGCTTGTGTGACTTGCTGTTGAGGGGAGGTGGTTTTGTCACTTTTCTCCCTCCTCACTTCAGTCCAGGCAACCTGGGGGTCCTTTTTCCTTTTTCTACTACTGCTGCTGGTGTCGGTGTAGTTTTCATGGGCTGTTCCACCTTTTCCCAGGGCATGAATTTGCCATATACCCCACTGCATTACATGCCCAACAACAGGGCCTCTACAACGACAAACATTCTTTTGTCCCAGCATATCAGAATATTCAGGATGTCCAAAAAGGTCTGTCTTGTGAGGACCACTTGAAGAACAATGTCTCCCGTTGCCATCCCAGACTTGCTTTTAACAGCACTCACGTCGTCAACTGGACCATATCTAGAGAAAAATGCTCCGATCCTGTCCTCCGTAATGTCTACTGGTACGCTGTGTACTATTATTTTTGTCCTCCTTGTACCCATGTATTCCGTCTGGAATCGTAAAGAGGACATTAAAATTATACTTCCTGCAAGCTGTTTAGCTTCTTGATCGGAGCTGAGAAGATCCCACATTCTCCTTGCTAGCAACCTAGGCATAATTTTGAGGCTTTTTAACGCCTCTTCCATGCTTTCTCTGCTGACTCCAATAAGTCTATGACTTTTTACATGGGTAGTCAGTAAAGATATGATTTTGGCGTTCACTGCTTCCAAGGCCTCCGGAATGTTGAGGAATTCATTGCCTTGTAGGTATTTATCAAATTTACCACATTGTTCCTCATAATAATTGGCATCTTTCTTCTTTGCGCGACTCTCCGCCCAAGCCCGTTTTTCCGGTGGGGACGTATTTTCCACCTGCTCCGGCGGCGTAGTTAAATTTTCGCTCATGGTGGCAGATAGCCACCACGGCGTAACAAATAAGACTTGGCCTTCTTATCTATATATATTTTTTTAAAATTTTAAAGCAGGCACAAAATGCGAAAACAAAATGTTGAACAACCAAATAAAATGAAAAACGTCGACAAATAAAACCAATAAACACGTAAGAAGTAAACCAAAGAAAAGGGTAAATATAACAGAGGGAGGGTAAAAATACAAACGAAAGCAAATAAACACGAAAGAAACGAAAAAGTCATACAAATAAATCTGCACAAAATAAGAACAGAAGAAAACTGAAAAATGAAAAGTTTTAGAAAATAAAAATGAAAAACCTTAAATGTTCAGACTTGATCTTGTCAAAACACGTACTTCGCAAAAGCAAAAGGTCTCTAACACTGCGTCTGAGCTGAAATTCGGCGGTTGACTGTCTAAATTGTGTCATGCGGTAAATTTATCGACTTTTGTGTAGCGAAATCGGCTCCAAAGAGCTTGGCAGGAAATAGGATTCGTTCGGAATTTTGCTACACTTTGGTGTTTATTAACCAATAAAAAGATTGGATTGCGAAAACGAGATGATGATTGGTTAAAGGCATTTTAGAGAAGAATACATTTTTCTGAAGGGAGTTAAAGATTCCACACTGTCACGTCCACTATCCAGAATAACCTAACCCATCTAAATAATCTTAAAATAGTCACAAACACCATTATGGCTATACTCAAATTTTCAAACACTAATAGCAGTAATATTTCTGAAGCAGGCATTTATAAAATAAATTGCCAAAACTTTTCCTCCCAATATATTGGAGAAACAAGTAGAAATTTAAAAAATCGCATTTATGAGCACAAAAGAGACCTCACAAAAAACAACTTAGCTAATACACTAGTCATACATAGAAATAAATTCAACTACAATTTTGATTTTAAAAATGCTACACTCATAAAAAAAGAATATAACTCACTCAGAAGGAAAATCCTAGAGAGTGCCGCCATTGAATATTACCCAAATATTAATCTACGCCCAGGATTTTTCCCTATTTCACCTTTCTCAACAGAATTACAACTCTCCCAAACAAACGCAGCACTTGAGAAATTTAGTGCAGGATATACCTTTTTTGGATTAGCAAAAATGAAGAAGATATCTACCTATCAGGTGTAGACTTTGCCACAAAATCAAACATTGCTAAATCCCAGTCATCTCTTCCGAAAGGAATAAATGATCGCATTATGACTCTAGTCTTAGAACACGACAACAATTCTTCTGCCACTCTTATGAGCTATTATGCCCCAACCATGAACACTCCTGTATCGGAAATTGATGACTTTTCTGATCAACTATGTTCAGTCATTTCCAAAGTTCCACATAGAGACAAACTTGTTATTATGGGAGACTTTAATGCACGGGTTGATGCTGGTCATAAGACATAGCCTGGAGACCCTGGCACTCATAGGATTCTTCCATGACTGCGTGACACTATTTAGCTATGGTAATTGGCTAACTAATTAACCATAGACATTAAAAACAGGAAAGACTTTAGGCGAGAAAAAGCTATATCGAAAGATAGACTGAGCGACGTTAAAAAGATTTGATTTTATTTACGAAGAAAGATACTTTTCGCACGAGACAGAAAATCCGTAAGAAAAAGCGAGATATGAGATTCTGTCAAAACTGATTAATGTCATGGTAAGGGAATGACGCGCCAAGGGAAAGAAAATTCAGAAAGAAAACCAAAACCGGCCGACACATGATGGTCATAAAACAGGCAGAGAGAATCGATATTAGTTATCTTTCAGAGATATCATTTAATTTTGATTCCTCGGACCAACGAAGGGAAACCATCTGGTATGTGTTAGAATTCTGGCATGAGGAAGAAAATCGTATTATTACTTTTTCAAACTGTTGACGTCAGACACAGCGTCGTCGAAAATGGGCATCTGGTGATAAGAGGATTTTAAGGCATGAGAAAAATAAAGAATTTGATTCTCAGGTAAAATACGGACCCCCCAGTTAAAAGTTGACTTAGCAGAGAAGCCAGGTGTCGGGTTTTGACAGTGATTGATGATACAGTCGGTAGAGAGACCTGACTAAGTGAATTTTGGGTGTCCCCAAAAGAAAGATGTGATAAGAATTATTTGGCAATCTGGGGTTTGTGAAAAAAAGTTTTGGCCGAAGAAAAAAAGAAAAAAAAAGGATTTTGTAAACAAAATTCTGGATAATAATTTTAAGAGGACTAGTCTAGCCACACCCACACTGACGAGAGATCATTGGTCAAGTGGTATCATGGGTGACAGGCGGAGGTGAATGTATGAGAAAGACAGAGAAGTCGTTAACACCCACTGAGGGGATTGGTATGAGATACCAATGTGAGAGAGGAAGAGTCTAGGAGGATAACTCTCCTCCGACCTTCCCTCACGGACGAGAGAGAAACCCCCGAAATTAATCTTCCAAAAATGGGAAGTAATTAATTTTCCTGGCCTAAGAACAAAGAGAATTCTTGTTGGGAATCGAGAATTATCAAGGAACCCAAACCACGTCAGGCCCCACACCGGGTTTTGGTCGGTATCCATATAAACGAACGTCTCCAGGCAGTTTCAGTTGGAGTTCAGTTCCGGACAGAGTCAGAGTGTTGCCTCGCAGAAGCTGACCGAGAAATTCCACGCCCTTTCGACTTCGACTTCCTACCAAAAGCAAGTTATATTGACGAACGACTTAAGATACCAAAACTCGGTTAAGGAACACAAAAATGTCACAAATCCATATAAACGGGCTGGGAGAGAAACACACTCCTGTATATAACAGACGGATAAAGATAATTTGTTATTTCTCAACATATTTGAACCTCTTGAGTTTTGTTTTATTGCTTCTTTTACTTACGCTTGTGCGATATCACCTTCACCCCGGATTCAGCTTGCCCGACGCCTGATTGATTTCGTCTAACTAAGATCAAAGTCACAACGTGGGTAGGATAGACTTGAGATCAAAGTAGTTACTTCGGTAACCAGACGTTGGAAGTGAGCTGGGAACGACAAAGCTGTTATCGAACCGGGAATGACCAGAACGACCGGGACACAGGCTGGTGGCAGCAACAAGGAGTCAACCCCAAAACGCTGGTGGAAGAAACCTTACAGCTTCGCACTTCAACTGGGAGTTGACCACGGGCCGACAGCGCAGTGTCACATACTGGCGTAGCGACCAGAGGACGTCACATATTGGCGCTGCGACAACCAGTGGGTGTCACAGGTGTACTCGAAAACATTTCCGACAATATAGACAAGGCTGTCTTCATCCGTTTGCTCATATATTTGTGTTCGGTGACTTTAACGTCCACCATGCCAAGTGGCTTAAAAACTCTATAACTGACCTTGCTGGCATACGAACCCTTAACTTCTCAGTTACTCAATCCCTCACACAAGTGCTTGACTTTCTCACCCGTTTCCCCAACAACCATGACTGTAAGGCTTTCCTTCTCGATCTCTGTTTCATCTCCATTCCCGAGTCTTACGTACCATGCAGCTCTGTCCTCTTGACAACTCTGATCATGTCTCTATCAACATCTTCTAGTCCACTCCCAGCAAAGAACCTCCTAGTGACAGAACATCTTTCGGTTATCAACGAGCTGACTGGGACTCGTTCCGTGATTTCCTTCGCGATGTCCCCTGGAATGTGGTCTTTAATATCCCCGTTCAAGAATGCGCATTTGAGGTCTCCTCCTGGGTAAAAGCAGGAATCGAGGCTTTCATCCCCGCATATAAATATAAGGTTAAATCACGCTCATCTCCTTGCTGTTTGCTTAGCTGCCATTGTCCATAGGAATCGCTACTTCCGCCTGTGCCGTAGTGACATGTCAGACTGCAACAGACGTCTCTTTGTCTCAGCCCGTAATGAGTGCAAACGTGTCCTCAATGAAGCAAAATCACCATTTGCTGATAGAATGAAACAATGTATTGCATCTCGCAAATTCGGCTCCAAAGATTATTGGCGTCTCTGCAAGAATGTACTAAACAGCAGCAAACCCACAATACCTCCTTTGTTCAACCAATTTGAGGTCCTGACGTCCACAGCTGATAAGGCCGAGTGCTTTGCTCGTAAATTCTCATCTAATTCAACACTCGACTCGTCCGGTGCACCCACACCCGATTTCCCCGCTAGAACTGAGGCTTTGTTGTGCGATTTGCATATAACCCGTTGTTGGTATTGGGCATCTTCTCTAAATTAGACTCCCATAAGGCTAGCGATGGGGACGGGATACCAGCCATTGCCCTGAGGAAATGTGCTGCTGAACTGGCTCCTGTCTTCTCCAAACTGCTTCAACGACTCCTGCTTTCCATCTTCTTGGAAGTCTTCATCTGTTGTACCTGTCTGGAGACCCTTCTGACCCATCTAACTAACTAAAGTCTTATCAGTCTCCTACCACTCTTCGGCAAAGTCTTTGAAGCTTTAATCAACGCCGAAGTGGTTGAGCACCTTATATCCCATGATCTTCTCTCTGATAAGCAATATGGTTTCCGCTTTGACCGAGCTACAGCTGATGTGCTCACGCCATAACTGAATTTGTTTACCAAGCACTTCACAATAACAGAGAAGCTCGTGCTGTGGCTCTAGATATCTCTAAAGCGTTTGATAGGCCTTCTTCGTAAGCTTCATATATATATATATATATATATATATATATATATATATATATATGTGTGTGTGTGTGAGAGAGAGAGAGAGAGAGAGAAAAAGTGTATATAAATATAAATATATATATATATGTGTAATATATTATATATATTATTATTTATATATTATATGCGCGGTACTTATTAGAAAGCGCTCAATATCAGAGATAGAGCTAACATATTTGGTTGGATAGATGTGAGTTTGTGACCCTGGGTTTCACGCTTTACACTAATAGGTAATATTCAGTTGGTAAAAAAATCTCGAATAGCACAACTTGTAAGTATATCAAAACAAATTGGTACCCGAGGAAAATATTGGGGGAAAAAAAAGAAAGAATTAGAAACATCCGAACAGGGCGAAACAAATCGTCCAGTGCCTTAAGTTTTTAGTCCAAAGAAAAAACACCCAAGCGAGTAATAAAGCTAAAACGTTGAGTGCTCAATACGCTAAGCAGAGCTGGGATAAATAAAATAAATCCTAAAGAGCCAGGAACAACCTACCTAGGATCTTCAGGGTAATCTGGCTAAAGAGGAAATGGCACAAAACAATTTTTATTGATAAAACCACTACAAACTAATTAGCATAAAACCACGTGACAGAAGAAGATAGGAAAAAAAGCCCACAGAGCCTCTATTTCAATAACCAGGATTTCCTATGCATACACCTATTTAAAATCTCAGAACTTTGATTTAATAAATACTTAGGTTCCTCGGGGATAGTTATTGCTAATTTTTCCTCCATACATCAATACTTGTTCCCTGCTTTATACTTATAGCATTTTTTTTTAGTATTTCTTATTTTTAAATGGGTCAATACCATCTTCCTATTCAACAATCCATATGTATATAGACAGACTTTTGCTGTGTTCGTAATTTTCATGCTTAAAGCTACTTAAATGATTATAATAACGCATTTGAAATTACCTTGGGTGGATTCTATGTAAAATTTAATGTTCTTATTACTATTATTAGGTTTGTTTCTGTGTATTTCAACCTTGTAAACGACACATTCTTGTCGGTACCTGTCCTTAAGTGGGCAGGCATCCTTATTTCTACATTTGCATTTAGGCGGGTTGGAGTGTGGTTTGTCTATGATTTTTTTTTTTATATTTATTAAGTTAGCCATGTTAATGTACCACTATAATTTAATTTAACATAATTTCTGTTGAAAATTTTGTACAATACGTTTGTAGGGAGGAATTTCTTTTTTATTAATTTAAAAAATATTTTTCCTATTTTAGTTGTAACGGTTACATTATATGGGGGGTTAAACCATAATATCTTGCTGGCCCTATCTTGCGTGTTAGTGGAATTATGAGTATCAATATACATCAATTTACTTTTGTGTCCGTTTAGGTGAGACCTAGGTAGGTTGTTCCTGGCTCTTTAGGATTTATTATATATACATATATATATATATGGAAGTATATATATATATATATATATATATATATGGATATGTATATGGCTGATCGATGGAGTGATCTCTTCGATCCTGACCTGCCTTACCCCACGTTGTGATTCGGTCGATTCGCAGGCTAAGATCGACTCGTCGTGGGCATCTTCGTATGGTACTATCCCAAGACGGGTGAAGACGCACCGTAAAACAGTAGAAAATAACACTCGAAATAACATACTATTTCATATCAATTACAGCATACAGTAGCTTGTTAATAGTTGTTAGGGTTGTCGGAGTTACCTCCTACTAGGCTCCTGAAACCGGAAAAGAAACAGGTCATTTCGACCTTGACCTCTCGGTTGTGCTCCCTATACGCTGTTAACCCGTGGTAGAGACTAGCAAGTTACCTTTTCAGTTTACTTATATTACAAACCTAGTTGTAAGATACTTCTAGACATTTTTAGGCCTAAGTTTCCTTTTAGCTAATCTCGACTTATTTTTTATATAAACTTTACTGTTAGCTTACCCAATTCTCTTTCTGGTCTCCCTTACCACAAGACAGTGACTTCTCACTAAATTTATGGTCGGCGACTGAAACGGTCGGATACGCAGGCTCCTGGCCTTCGTGGCCAGGAATGTCGATCAGCGGGCTGCGTATTACGCTCCCATTTTTTTTGTCTGCCAACTTGACGATAGTTGGAAACTTTCTTTCTCTCTCTCCTTCGCTTACTACTCCTGGCTCATTTGGCCCCGTTCGACTCTCGGCATTCCGTCCCTACTGGCTGCCTGCACGTCGTCCATAACCTTTCCCGTACACAACGTTTGTAATTATTACGGGAGGTTACTAATATCGGACACGACCGGCAACATGCAACGCCTGTACTGGACCTTTGACATGCCCGAACAACGCCAGCTCCTCTCTCCTTTCCAACACGTCAAGTTGGCATCCCGGCCACGACCAACATCAACTGCAACAACCAACAGCGATCATCCCGGCAACGACCAACATCAACTTCAACTACAGCGATCACCTGCAACGACCAGCAGCTACCACCTGCATGACCAGCAGCGATCATCTGTAACGACCAACTTCAACTTCATTTCTGCAGCGACCACCTGCATGGCCAACAGCGATCACCTGTAACAACCAAACCTCGACCATCAATGCCTGCACCGAAACATCTGCATCTCTACCGTTCCGACCACCTTTATTTCTTTTTCTAGAATAAATTAGCATATATCGTATATATCCTCGTTCTGTCGTCTATGTTATTTCACCTTGTCAGATGTAACGTCTTCGAAAAATGTTAGCGGGCCTCTTGTGACCTCATCACCCTTTTGGTGATACAGCGGCGCTCGGGGTGTCCGCTACAGGGTCTAGGTATTAGCATACAGGTGTTTGTCGACCCAACCTGTTTCCTAAATCGTACACGACACTTGGTAATTGCATTTCAAACCAATTCTTCTTTAGCGGGAGACTGGGCGCGAACCACACTCCAAGAATGCGGACGGGTCCGTCTGACCAACTAAAGGGAACTTAACCGCGACCCGAAACCGTGTCGCGATTAATTTTGACACCCGTCACCTTCTCGTGCCGCTCAGCCTCCTTCTGTTCCACCTCAATGTCGCTAGGGAACGACACGAAAATAGACACGTCATCGGCGTACGTGGAAAACCTGTTTGACCTTCAGGGACGGCGATTCCACATAGGCTCCAACGCTAAACGCCGTAAGGGCGACAGCGGACAACCCTGAAGAACCGTCTGAGACAGCGCAAAAGTGCTCGACTGCTTTCTGTTCACCTGTACTACAGCACTGGGCGAGCAATAGAGGAGGCTAATCCACTTGCAGAAGTCGGGTTCGAATCCGGCGACCCACAGAATAGCCGCCAGGTACTGATAGTCGACCCTATCGAATGCCTTGAACTGATTTAAATTGATCAGCGCGGCTTGCTCGCCGTCTTCCACATCCTCTATGATCGTGCGGATGCAGGTTGCTTTAAATTGTTCGTCCCCTCAAAGCACATGGCTTTGTCTGCACGGTTTGCTGATGCATCTGATGTTGGGATTGATGATGCTACCCGTCTTCTTTCCCCTGCTCTTTCTGTTGCTGCTGCTTCATCGTCTTCTTGGGTGAGACATCCTGCTGGGAGGTAGTACGGCCTTTATTCTTACCGTGTCCTCTTTTTCAATCTCCTCCATCTGTTGGTACACATCAAATGCGCCTCTGGCCAGTCACAATGGAATGACGTGCTCCATTCTCTTCACCCCATTTAAACGGCAAATTAATTCTACTTTCTCAACCAATGATACAACTGAGGTAGAACCATGAAATTCTGGAATGAGCTTCAAATCAAATTTCTTGTTATTTACTTTCATCAAGTGACATGGATGTATTCTGAAAAATGTTCTATATCTGATCAATACACACTGACCTTCCTTTCCTAATACTTTAGCAGGACTATGTCATCTTTTGCAGTTTTGCCTTATATAATAAACATTGCCACTAGTCAAAAGATTTTCATCCACATAAGTTCTCACATTGGATTGCAATGCTCACTGGATTTTTCACTTGCCTCCATAATCCTTTTTCTTGCTGCATGTAGAGCTTTTAAATTTACTCTAACCATGTCACTAGTGGAGTTTCAGACTCCAGAACAGGTAATTTATCAGTCAAAATTGATGGCAGGTTTACATTGAACACATTCAGTGATTCTGAAGTGAAATTTTGACACTAACAGCCCAAGCCAGAGCTATTTCTGGCTCACATTTCTCATTTATGTTTTTTTCATTACTTCAGCTAATATCAGATTGTGGCATCCCACTACAGTACTGCAGGTTTTACTGTTTAACTTTTCATTTATCTGTTGATTGCTTTTATTATTAAACTCTCCCCCATTGTCACTCAAATACCACTTGGGAGTTCCAAATTATCTACATTAAAAATATGTTGCAAATAATTTCTTTTGGTTTTAATCAGTTTGGCAGTAGAGTATGTAGTGGCTGTATCAATTAGGTGTAGAATCCAATATTGATTATGTCCGTGCTACTTTAAATCCAAATATACTGCATCACTGAACATGTTTCCAAGTGACAATCCAACCACATCTAAACTTCAGGCAAACTGAACAATCATAGACATCTCAGATTCAGAAACTCTTTTTCTTATGAAAAATTATATTACATTTAACCAAAGATATCAGTTTCTCCTTTATGCATGTACAAATTGCCTACGTAATTTATCAGCCTCCCTTATTTTCTCCACTCTAGTGCATTTATCTAAATTCTAAAGCTTTAATATACAACATCACTTTATGTAATTTTTCAAGTTCCAAAAATATTGTTTGTCAAGGGAAGACCATAGTGTCCAAAATTGGTAATTCTAAATTTTACACATACAAACCAGTAGTACAGAGAGCTAGAAAAAAACAACAATAACAAAAAACTGTGATATGAGTTGTTAACAAAGATCGGTATTGAGAATATAACATCAGTGCTGTGCACCCGTTGTTTTAGATGGTTTGGTCATGTCCACTGAGCTTCGTCTTGCATCAGGACTGTCTTGGAGTTCAGGGTTCCTGGTCACAGAGGTTGAGATAGACCTAGGAAGATGCGGAAGGCCTGCAATTGGCAGAGATGTGCAAAGTGTGGCCTATTCCACATTAGCTTGCTTGACAGGGATGGTTGGAAAGGAGTGAGAATTAGCCAATTGCTGTCTACCCCAATCACTGGGAAACCCGCAGCAGTATAATTAAAGCTCTTGACTTGACTTGATCTCTGGTAAAAATTGCTTACTGAGACATTAGGTTTATAAGTCCCCAAAATTCACTCACTGTTGTTCTCAAGGACACATAGTCCAGTGGATAAAAGCATTGGTTGATTGATCCTAAAGTAATTTGTAAGTTCAATAATTGGCCACAGCAGAGGGAACCAAAACTTGAAGAGTTATCAAGAGAATTAACTGAAATTGAGATATCCAAAGGCATGGCACATAGAATTAGAACAATCTATCTCCATGGACTAAATATAGGGTTCGGTTTGAAATTCCAACAAATATCACCTGAAGAATACAAATTTTTAAAATTATATTAATCTTGCAGAGCTTCTTTATAAACATGGTTTTCTGTGTTCATGGTGTATAGATAAAGATTTTTGGTGTTTCCAAACTGGCTTTTTAACCAGCTATGTAAAAAAACAAGGATTCTGGGGGTCAGGCCTGACAACCTTGAGTGATTGTTCCTGTGACAAGTTGTCATTGCAAATTTTGGACATAACAGAAACTGAAGTTGGTTAAATTGGAATAGTTCTGATGGTATAGTGGGAACTGAAATAAAGACATCTTCACCTTTGTTGAGTGCAATAATTATTGCAGCTTCAACAATGTTTTGCATCATTGCCTTGCTAATCTATCTGGTGCCATTGCAAAGGCATGAAAGTGGGGAGTCCAGATTTCTCTACAGTAGGTACCTCCAAAAATTTGTATACTTAATTTGTATACCTGAAAAATACATTTAAACCTTAGATATACAACTATGGTTTAAATGTAATTTTCATAAAGGAAAAACCCTTTTCAAAGTTTTCCAACTGCTTCAATTGAAAGCTAAAGGATTAAATTTTCTAATTCCAGAAAAAAAAATACTGTGGAGTATTTCAAATAGAAATTTGAATGATTTTTAGTTGATTCTTTCAAAGGAAAAATCGAAACAGTCATTTTTAACTATTTTTATAGAAATTTAGACAAATTTATTTTTTCGATTTGAAAATCCTGCTAAAATAAAATATACATTTCTGAAACGTTACTTTCATAAAATTAGCAAATTTAAAGTTAAATTAATCTGTTCTGAAGCAAATATCACTTACTTATAGCACAAAATTTTCTAGACAAACATTTCTTAACCTCGGGGTCTTGTTATTTTCACGTCTCCATTGATAATTTGATGGCTGAATGTGTTGACAGGTTTAGCACGGTGCATCAAAAGTGACATAAAAGTTTTTTTGGTTTCTTATAATAATTTAAAATACTATAAAAATTTCTTACATTATTGAGTTACCTCTATCTCTTTCATTATTTAATAACTAAGATAATGATAAATAATTATATTAATTATTAATATTACATTAGTGGAAAAATCAGGCATGGCTGACCACATCTGGAGAGAAAAGGGAAATCACCATCAACAGTGAGATCAGGTTGAAATCATAGACAAAGAATATCATTGGAAAATTTGTAAATTTAAGGAATCAGCACATATGCTAAGCCACAAAAACCTCCCGAGCTGACAAAGCATAGAAATGAATACAATATGGGAACCAGTAATAATAAAGAGTGCCAGAGAAAAGCAATAATAACAACGAAAATTGCAATATGAGCTCTGGTAAAAAATATGCAATGAAAACAGCAAAAATTGCAAACACTGGTAAAAATGGTTGCTGAAGACATCAGATTCATAATACCCAGAAATTCATGCACAGGTGTCTTCAAGGACACATGGCACAGTAGATAAAGGCATTAGTTAGATTCAATGACAAGACTCAAAGAGTGTGAGTTCAATACCTGGTTAAGGCAGTGCAGAATTTGGTGAGGGGAATTAATAGGAGATAACTGATAACTGACATCTATTAGACATGGCATGTGGAACTAGAACCGTCTACCCCAGTGAGCAAAATAAAGAGTTCAGTTTGACATTCCAACTACCTGAAGAATGCTAGAGCATATACCAGCCAAAACGTTATGATAAATATGGCAACAAAGATGAAGATGATAGTCTGAACAATGTAAATAGTGTACAAAATACCTCATCTCAGAAACATAGACAAATAAATATTTATTAATAATTTAAAATTTTTGTCTTTTATTAAAGAACCAAAATGAAATTGTAATATGTAATTAAATGGATATGTATTAATAATTTTAAAATGTTTTTTATTAAACAACAAGATAGATATTTTTCAAAGCATATTTCTTTACCATTATAAAATTTTGTACATTTGTTAAATATTAAACAATGCAATTTAACTCAAGGTATATGCTTTCATTTTATACAGTTTTAATACTTTAAAAATATTGTAAAAAAATTAGAAAATTGAAAAATACATAATAAAATTGTATCTCTATGAAATTGTTGTAAAATATGCTTTCAGTATTCCTGAGTATAAATTCTTTTTAAAATAATTTCTTATTCATGAAATTTTTTTTCACATTTTGACATTTTAAAAAATTATTTATGGCTTCTTGACATTATTTTTCATTTTTCTTAATGCACAGAGATGACCTATGCGAACTTTAGTCTAAGAAACTCCCTGGGTTATAGCCGATTTGGTTAAAATTTATCCAGTAGTTTCCACAGTGGACAAACAGACATTTCATTTCATTATATAAAAGATCAAGCAAGTCAATAAAGCCACTAAGATGCAAATGAGTCACTGAGTGTGAAAGAATATGAGAAAAAGAAAACATTATTAAGGAAAGAGAACAATAAACAAACTGGAATTAAGAAGACAGAAGATAATGATTGACACTGCATTTAAATTTTTGAAGATCAAAGTTGACTGGAAAGCAAGAGTTCCACATGTGAAAAGTGCAACTATAAACATAGAACATATAATTACATAATTACATCTCACTATTTCAACAGTAAAATGATGAGACTTAACTGCTAATCTAGTACTGTGTTTAAATTTGTAAGAAAAGCTCATCAGAACATTTACCCCTTCTCAGTATTCATCATGAGCTTGGATTTTTTTGGCATTATTTTCCCTGCCCTATCTGAGGAACGTTTCATCCAGGTTCTTCACCAGACAGACAAGTTCCTTTTTTGCCAGTTAGACACCTAGGTCATCTGCAAAGTGAAGGTTTGTGATGTTGTGATCTCTGATGCTGCCTGGTTTTCCTCAACTAATTCCTATCTTTGATAAATAATTTTGCAGTGATCAAAATTACTTTGGCTTTTATTCCTTCAATTTTCAATTAAATACAGTGATGGTTAGCAAGCTAATGAAATCAGTTCTCAATAGTTTGCTTCTATTGAAGCTTTGTACCAGGTGAGGCTAAGCTTATGATAGAAAAAGGATAGGTAACAAAAATTCTTAAGAGTGAGTTTTTAAGATATTTATTTCTATTCAAAAATCCAGTGCATTTTGTTAAAAAGCAGCAGTAATAATAATAGTTATACAAAAAAATAGGTCCAGTAAATTTGTTTTTGCATTATTCAGTTATAAGTAAAAAAAATAATCATCTATAACAAAGAGCTTTCTCAAACAATTTTTCCACACAATCCTTTTTTTTTAATTCTACTGACTGAATTCATCCAAAACTGACAGCAAGTCTTGTAAGTAGATGTAAATAAATCTATGTGTGGCAAATTGATAGCTAGTTGCATAATACATTTTAGATGCATCAAGGGTGGTCTTCAGTGATGCACTGCCCTCATCATTGATTTCAGGTTTTGCATCATATCAGCTTAAACAGCGGCCACGACCTGGCTCCAGATGAGTCAGGCTGTCTCCTTGAAAGCATCATGTTATGCACCTTGACATTGCATCCAGTTTAGATTCAAGCTACTTCCCCCAGATTCCTAACTGAGTAAGCTGGTCTCTTTCTTGCATAGTTTAATCCAAATGTTTTATAAATTTTAAATACTAATCCCATAACAATGTTTTATACATTTTAAATACTAATCCCATAACAATACTAAGTCTTTAACTAAACCTGCACATATACCCAACACAAATCTATCATATACTAGCACTTTCTAAAAAAAAAATTATTCACTATTCTTAAATAAATCTTTAAGTCTACATTTACCTTTTACTACTAGTCAAATGAAGTTCCACAAAAAATCCTATACATGTATGTGTGTCCACACATATATAATCTAAATGTAGTAAATGTACTCACATGCACATGCAAAGACACACATACATAAATTCTATCCCCCATTTACATTAATTTTTTAAACCAATCATTGCTTTTACTATTTATTTGAAGTTCCTTCCCAGTTTTGTGAATTTTATGGCTAAAATCATTTAATGGCTTAATCTGTAAACAAAAATAAAAATAAATAAATAAAAAATAAGCTATCTACTCAATTAAGTAACCTATACATATATTTACTATCTGTTAAATATTACTCTAAATAAATCTAACCAATTAATACTAGTATCAACACTCGACATTTTCAAAACTATGATTACTACGATACTACTTTATATTCATAAGAAATATGCATTGAGGCATGGATATGGACATAAAATTGCAAATAAGCGGAAACAAATGACAATCAAGAATCGAAAAGCAAAAAATAAATTCCCATCCATGGACCCCCACCCGCCACATATGCCAACAATTCTCAACCCCTTATCCATAATAGTTCAACTGCACTGATTTACTAAATTGGCACTCTCATCCTTGCTGTCCCCGCTATGCCTATTTTTGCTAGGGCTCTGCACAATGACTGCCCTGCACACCTCCTGCAACCAACTGGGTTATAGTATATTTTCCATGACTTCTGCTGACATTGTTTGACAAATTCTTGGTATTTGGACTTCTTTTTCTCATTTGCCAGTGTAATAAATTCTTTCCATGACACAGACAGTTCCCAAATAATGCATTGCTTTGTGTTGTTGGAGTGCAATATCAGACCTGGTCTGAGTGATGTTACAGCTGTGTCTGGGGAACTTCAGTTGGGTCTCTAAGTCCATTATCAACTGCCAATCATCTGCTGTGGAAGATAACAGGCTTGTTCTCTCTCTCTCTCCTCTGTTTCTGTATCTTTACTCCAGTTTTGATGAAGTTAATCTGATTCAACTTCTTTCCTGGTTGATGCTTATATGCTATGTATTGCTGTTTCTTTATTTAGCACTTTCATAATACTTTATCAATATCAAAATATGAAAAAAAAAAAACACTTCTGATTTCTTCATATTTTTCATTTTTATAAATGCAAGAATAGACAATGAAGTGAAAATCCTGTCTGGAAAATATGAATATTTCTGTTGTTTTGTTATTAAAAGCCATAACAGTAGCATTGTTCTAGCTTTAATAATCAAAATATATAATGATATAATGTGAATTTTTCTTTCTCAAATTTCTGACTTGCCAATGTCAAATGAATGCTTAAACTGTAACATTTAATTCCTATCTGAGAAGTTACCTTGCCAACTTTAGTCAGTCATCATTTTCGTTCATGATTTGCTGTAACATTAGAAGTGTTATTTGGAATTATCTCATAGAATATTACAGGAATTTTTAATGGGATCTTTTATTCAATGAAAGAGCTTAAAATTGTTAAAACCAGTTTATTATAAAATGTATCCATTAGAACATATTTTATTGGAGTCATTAACATCATATTTGATTATTTTTTTAAATCTAGATCATGTATTTTTTTCTAGTTAGAGCAATATTTTTGTTTTGTTTCATAATTGAAAATTTGAAATAGTTTGGAGAAAGGTAACTTCATAAAACTTATAAAAAATCTAAGAACGTTTTTTTCAAACTTTCAAAAGTTTTATGTAGACAAAATCTTAAATGTCTCAATTTTTAAAATGCATGTACAGTCATATAAACAATTCCTTTTTTAATCCTGATCACCATAAAAGAATCTGAAAATATTTAAGGCAAGTGAAGTAAAAATCATGATTGATGTTCAGAAAAAGTGGAATTTTATTGGATTAGAATTTTAATAGTCAAGTAATACAATGACAAAAATAGAAAATTTATTTCAAAATTTGCTCTTGAAGAAATTGAGCTGCCTTCACACGATGAGATATTTTATTAGCTTTACCTTGGAATCTCCCTTTTTTCCCTGCACCTTTTCCATCAAGTATCTTGGCTACTCTATAAAAATAAAAGTTCAATGTTTAGTTTTTGAATAATTAATTTTTGAAAGTAAAGTAAAATATTTTTGTTGTCTTTGAAATTTTTTTCAAAATTTGGGTGAAATATGTGATGAGTCATGGGTAAATTTCAATAAATAAAATGTAGTTTTTAATTCGTGAATAAATAGAAGTACTAAAAGCTAATTTCCTTACCATTAACAGACCATTGAAAACTATTAAAAGTTAGGGAATATTGTTTTCTGTATATTTCTGTATTGTTTTCAGATGTCTTACATTTTTTTTCAAATATTAAAATTAATAAAAAAAATCTTGATAGAAAAAAATTACAGAATTTTAAAAACTAATATGAATTGTTTAGTTCATTTTTATCACACAATCACAAAACTTTAATTTTTTAGATTTTAAAGTTTTTGTTTTTTTTTTTACTAAAGGTAAATGTTATACTGTATAACTGCAGAAATAATTGCTATTTAGCTCAGTTTTGCACAAGCTGCATTTGTGTGTAAGTGTTGCACATTAATTGATTAAAGCAGTGTCTTTAAAACAAGATTTTTCAGTATATAATTCATACTTTGAATCTGATCACAGACTTCTGGTATCACCAGCTAATAAAATAGCTTGCTCCCATTGACATAAACCACAAATGATCCTTAAATATGTCTAAACTCTTAAAAATGAAAAATGTAAAGGTAGCATTTTGTGATAAACTATAATCCACACTGACATCCCTAAATTTGAATCTAAATAACATTGACGAATTACATAGTGTAATTACATCTTCAGTGTTTGAGACCATTCCAAACAAAATAGAAAAAGATCTTTATGTAGGATGAAAACCAAATTGAAAAAAAAACTGATAGAAAGAGACCAACAGAAGATAAAAATGGAAGAGGGAACATTAAACAGTAACAAAGAAAATGCAAACCCTAGTTAATAGAAAGAGAAATCTGTTGGAAATTTAAACCCATTCAAAGCAACAAAACAGCATAAATTAAAGTCACATTTCAATACTGATCACACTAATCTGAAGATGCCAAAGTAAATAGAATATGCACTAGTATATATCTGAACATTACAAAGCCTGTGTCCAAACTGAAACAATGCACCTCATGATGAGAAAGTCAAGAAAGCCATAAAATACTAAAAAATAATAAATCTTCATTTCATATGACATTGAGGGTAAGTTTTGAAAGTAGTATACTCTCTCCCTGAATTCAAAAATAAGTTTCTCAATTTTATGAGGGAAGTCTGGAATCAAAAGCAACCTCAAATCAGTGAAGTCTGTCATGCACAAATGCACTTAGGAAATAAAAATGTAATCCTGAAGATTGTCACTTGTACAAATCCTCAATAGGATACATTAGAATAAAAATAGTAATGAATATTTTACTAACTAGACTCTTACCATTCTATGAAAACCAATTTCTAATGACTCAATTTGGCTTTTGTTCTGACAAGGGGTGTCAAATGATACAATTGTCATCAACTCTGTGAAATCATATACTTATTGAACAGAAACTTCTATAGTTGCTATGTTGAACTCACAGCAGCAGATGAATGGTAGAGACTTCCTTTTTATCAATAGAGACTTCCTTTTTTATCCTTGAAAAACTGTCTTCAAAGTTCTAACTTCATGATTTGATTTGATAGAACTATATTAATCCTTAAAGTTGATGATGAGGAACAAAACACCAAATCATGTCAGACCTGATCAAGAGTATGACAAAAAGGAAATGAGAGCCCCAACCTATTCTATCTCTTCCTCTGTATATGTACAAAAACAGATGTGAGGAAATAAGTTGTGATCATTTAAACATTCCATACCAGATTCCAAACAAATCTACTAATAGAAAACAATGTTCTTATTTTCCCTCTAGATACTGATGAAAACAATTTTAAATTTTGATAATTCCTAGTGTGTGTGTATATATATATATATATATAAATATAAACTGAGTTTTGTGTTGCTCTGAGTTTTTCTTGAAAATGATTAAATATTTAACTATCAGTATACACTGTGGCAAGGAAGCAAGAAATCAGAAAAGAGTTTTAGAAGCAACAAGTGTGAGAAAAGAAACTCTGACCCAACCATGATGCTCACTAAGTGTGGTTCTATTCAGGACTATAAAATGAAAGGGCATAAACTCTCTCTTCTTTTGCTCTGGGATGTAGTTACAGGACTCTTCCTCTTCAGGGAGATTGTCTTTGACAAACTTCTTAATTTCACATGGTGCGTTACAGAAACACACTACTACTGCTAAGCACATAATTTTTTCCCTTTTTTAAAGCTATTTTGCTTTTCATTCTCATATAAATCACTTTTAATGTTGGACAAGTTTTTTTCTCTTGGATTAGTATCTGAAGAGCCTCAGAACCATTCTGTTAATTTGGTATCTTTGAAACTTTTTCGGTAAGGTGAGCAAGAGTAAAAGTCAGCATTAAAGAATGTGAATGTGCCTTGCATGAATATACTCTTTAAATTAAAGTTTCTTATTTACATTGTTTGGACTGGCAATAAAGACAAGGACAACAGTCTGAACAATGTAAATAATTACAATACAGAATTCTCAGAAATACAGACAGATATTAAAGTTTCTTATTTGTGATTTGTACCAGTCAAAAAATATCTTGTTCAAGAATTTTCTGCATTTTTTCTTTAAGCATCAACAACTTTGAAGTGATCCATAATTTTACTGTCTACTAACCCCATAAAGGGCCAATCTTTTAACCCAGTCATCAGGTCAATCTAATATAGCTTTTACTCATTTTATCCCAAGTAAGCAATAATACAACTAAGGCACAAAGAGTTACTGGGGGTGTAACATAACACAAAGACTTTAGTCAAGAGAAAGGACAATAGAAGAATAGGATTCAGGAAGACAGAATATAGCAATTGATTTTGAATTTTAAATTTTTTTAAGTACATAAATAGCAGGGAAGCAAGAAATTGGAAAAGAGTTCCAGAGGCAAGAATTGTGAGAAAAGAAATTAGAATAGAACTTATGGTTACATCTAGCTATTTCAACAATAAAATGATCAGACCTATTTGTCAACGTGTATTTGTATTCTTAAATTCATACAGTTGGGGTACTAAGGAGAAAAGCTCATCAAAACAATTGCCATGAAAATATTTATAGAAAAGACAGAGGGAAGCCACATCACGGTGGTGGGAAAATGACTGAAGTTGAAATGACAGGTAAAGACTGATAGAATTACAGATCATTTTTTTGATTTTGTTGAGAATCTTGATATATAGCCAGAGCACCAGACCAGATATGACAGCAATATTCAATGTGCAAATGAATGATAGATTTATAAATATGCATGATGGATTCTGGCAAGAAACATTTTCTGGCATAACACAGTGAACCAAGTTTCATAGTAGCATATCTAGCAAGTGATTCAGTATAATCATTTCACTTCATGTCAGTGAAAAACCTGAGACCAAGAAGTGCACCTTCTTGGTCTCAATGCTAACTTCCAGTACAGCAGCTGGTTGCACACCAGCTGCTGTACTGGAAGTTAGCATTGGACATACTGATAGAAGACAAAAATGGTTCTATATGTTGATTAAAAAATAGCAATTTCATTTTGGGGTTGTTAAAATTTACAAGCCGTTTCTTGCCTCATTTAACAAATGATTGGAGGTCATTTTCAAAAGCAGCTGCCAGTCTTAGTTTGTTGAACCTATTAGGCTTACTATTAAGACAGGAGTAAATAGATGTATCATCAGCATAAATACCTAGTTGACATTGCGAAGGTCATTGATGACAATAGGAAACTGTGATACTATTAAGCACTGGTAAATAATAAGAAGGCTGATGAATAGAACAACAGATATACCAAAAGAACACTGGTAATTAAAGAAAAGGGTTAATGGATAGGACAATAAATATACCATGAGAAAGAATGAAGAATTCTCTTTCTTCAAAAAGACTAATTCACAAGAAACCAAAAAAAATGTGACTGCTTGCTTGAAGAGAACAATACTTTTACGAAAGGGCCATGTGGTGATATTCTGATTGTTCCTAAAAGTACTGGTCGCAGAAAAAAACAGAAGTGGATGGAAACAGATAAGAATTGATCTATAATAAAAATTTGCTAATGAAATTCCTTGTGAAAGGAGACATATAGTTTGTGCATAATTCTGAACAAAAACAAACTTGATATGGAATTTTTTTTGCATTGGTGAGAGGTTTGAAATAATAATTCTTTGAATTAACAACCTTAAAGTTAAGCCATGTATAGCAGTCAAGAGCCATTGGTTGAGAGTAGCCATGGTGGCGGGTGCAGATGAGACACTGAGGGAGGTGGAGGAGCTACCCACACCCATTGGGAGGTATTAGTGAGAGATGCTAATAAGTGAAGGAAGAAGTTATGGGGGCTGATCAATACCTGTGACTGCCACCCATGGGAAAAGGAGATCTCCCAAATTGGGAAGTAATTAATTTTCAGAATTCAGACAGCAGAAAGTGGTTCTTTGTGAAAAGTAAAGAAAATACTGAATTCCCCAACCACATCATGCCCAACACCAGAATCTCAATAAATACGAAGGACTCAAAGCGACAATCAGAGATTGTTCCAGACACCGGACAAGAAACACCTCATGTGACTGCTTGCCTGAAGAGAACATCCGACATCAACCTTATGCCAAAGTTTGTCAAGCCAGCAAAATGTGACATCTAACTTAAGAAGTGGGTTGTTTCGATAAATGTCCACATGTGAACTGTTAGATTTTGACAACGAACTAAACAAATATTGTACACAGGAACATATATAAACATATTATTATTTTTTTTATTCAAGTGTTTACTTTTCTTGTGTCTTCATTTGGCTTAGACCAGCCCAATGAGAAGATACCTGACGACGATTTGATCCTGGCCGACCTTATGATCAAAACTAATCACAATGTGGGATAAGGCAAGGCTTGGATCGAAGCAATCACCTTATTAATCAGCCATGGTTATTGGATTTGGATGACCAGGAGGGACTTGAGGACAATAAAACAACATAGGTCCAAGGATAGAGCCCTGGGACACCTGGCATTAATGTGAAATGATCTAGAAGTGTGGCCATTCAACACAACTTTCATTACACAATTTCCACACTTATTACTAAAAATTAGTGTTGGAAAATCAGTTTTCACACACCTCTTTGCCCATTTTATATATTTCTCTTTGTGATGTTTGCTTAAAGGTGGTATTTTGTTTGCTTTCATTTATGAATTTCAGTTTATAAACATAAAAATCTCTCAAAACTAAATAAGTTATTGTATGTATTTTTACTGAAAACAGATATTATAAGCTGAAATTCATATTGTATATTTATCATATATATATAAAAATATCCTGAAACTTTTCTTAACCATGGTTGGTTATTACCTGTTTTATTGTGAAAATATTTACTTGCATAATAAAATCTGACATAATGTATTTTTTACACATTTGAAAGACATTAGTTGATAAATGACCAATTTCTAAATTTTGTTAGAATATAAATCAAAATATCATTGAAATTTTCTTATAATTGATATAGAATATGTTTAAATTTTCAAAATCAAACAAAAATTAAGGTGATATTTATGCAATTAAGGAGATAAAAATGAAGTGTGTGTGTGTTTTAATAAGATTTAAAAATAATAAAGAAATAAACTAGCATGTAGAAGTTTAATTTGTGTTTGTTATTTAAACTTAATCTATAGAAATCATTGATTTTTTCTCATAAATAAAAAAGTTTCAAAATATGCCAGAATTGGACCTTATTATTTTGGCCTTTAGATTTTTCAGGAATGATTAAACTATATTTGATTGCATATCAGAGACCTCTTTAAAAAAACATTAACTGAAAAAATATCTCCATGCAATCTATTAGTACTTGTATCTAGTCTAACAACTCCATTATACTGGAATTTGAAAAAAAAAATTCAGGTATTCATTAAAAAACTAATTAGTTATTTTAGAGAGACACATTTTCACATCACCTATCACTTTAAGGTATAACTAGACACAGAGTACAAACCCATTTTTAGTAAAAAGAGAAAAAGATTTTATAGTGTCTAATAGTGTCTAAGTTGTGTTGTGGTTTTTATATATATCACAGATTAGATCTTTTTATAAAAAATAAAGTCTGCAAAGTAAAATTGACCAAATAAAAATCAATTAATAAAACCATCTATTTTTTCCACTTAAGCTCCCTATGCAAAGTGATGCAGTATAGTATTTCAATAGAAGGGGATATTGAAAAGCCTAAGATTAAAAAAAAACCTAACATTTAGTCATTTAGTCAGAAATCAAGAAATTTTCAACACTCCTTTATACTTTCTTTTTAATCTTAGATAGCATATATAAGGATGTATAAATATACAAGGTATTAGTATAAGTCATTAAATGTCATATATTTTTTGTATATAATTTTCTTTTTTGATAATACAGAGTTGTTTGCTTATAGTCTTTTTTTTAAATTTTTGTTAAATTTTAAATTTGATATTAGTACAGAATTTGGAAACTAAATGTTATATTCTAACCCTTGAGTGTGTGTGTGTTTTAACTTCTATAAAATAGCATCATTCAGTTTAGTTAATCTGTATAACGTCTATTGTTTGCTTAAGCAACAATTTCTAAAATATACATACCTAGGTCCAAGGTTAGAAATGACATCCTCTTTGCCAGTCAAGAGAAACAATCCAGTTTCATTGTCATCTCCACAAGTTATAAATATTGTTACATGCTAAAAAAGAATGAAAACAAAACAAATGTTATTCCAACAGTTAAAGTTATTAATTAAACATTTAAGTTTCTAAGGATTCACCCAATATGTACAGATTTTATGCCGGATTTGGCTTTTTCACGACCTACTCAAAGTGAGAGTATTTCAGTTGAGTGTTTCAAGATTATTTAAGATGTAGATGAATTGATTAAATATATTTCAGTGACATTAATTCATTAATACATCTCATACAGAGAAAACCCGTATCTTTTTTCAGAATAAGTGTTATCAACCATGGCAGAAAGAATTTTTAAAAATAGCTGGTGAACTGCCAAGTATTATTGCTGAAAGGTTATGTATTCAATCATTGGATTCTTGCCACTCCTTATTAAATAGCATGAATTATCTTTACCAATTATATTTACTTGAATAATGATACAATAACAAATTGGGTTCATAGAAATAGAAACTATGGTTAGGTTAAAAAAACAAAGTTTGCATATATTTTCATTAGTGTTGGAGTAATTCACAGATTTCATAAAGATTAAAAGACTTTAGACTGCTTAGCCACATTGAGTGTCACAGTCCAGCAAGGGTCTATTTACCCTTTAAGAAATGTACATCCCTCATTCAGATTTTCTCAAAAGGTCATATTTGCTCAATTTTGTATCTTTCAGTTTTTGGAAAATCTGCACTCCAGTAGAACCTTGCTGTGGTCAAGAAGTATAAATCACACCAGATCAGATGGTGATTTCTTTTTTAAAAAGATGAAGCAGACTTAAAACCTGCTGGAGAGCATATTGTCTTTAAAGTTTCTTTAGTGCGTGATTGTTACAAGTAATACACATTGTTTAAAAATGGGTATTCACTAAAAATAAATTTTGAAATAATAAAAATGTTGTATTAAAAATGAATCCATTAATTTTTAAATATATATATATATATATATATATATATATATATATATGTGTGTGTGTGTGTGTATGTATATTTCTAGATATAGATTTATGTATGTATATATTTATATATATATATATATGCTTATATATTTATATATGTATTTATATATGTACACATACATTTATATACATATATGTGTATATATATATACATATGTGTGTATAGATATATATACATACATATATGTATATATATACATACATATGTGTATATATATATATATATATATATGTGTATATATACATATATGTGTATATATATATATATATATATATATATATATACATAAAAATATATAATATATATATATATATATATATATATATATATACATATATATATATATGTATATATATTATAAATATTTAAAAATATGGTTCCATTGCTACACAGGAATTACCATGTTTCAAAAACAGACACTAAAAACTTCAAATTCAAATATATAATTAAATTAAATTAAAGTTACATTTTCAAACGAATTTTGGAATAACTTATTTTGAAATTTACTGAGTTTTATAAGCATATACATTCATGATATGAGTTTCTATGGATATAGGGAAAATCAATCATTTTAACAAGGAGTGATAGGGTATTCTTTTTCACTGACGACTATTGTATCAACAACTTCGTTACTTTCGCAAAGAGGTTAAGTCAACATAGAGTAGGGGTGCTTTTTCAAATGAATGATGACATCCGTTCAATGCATGACATCTGGTCTTTTTCAAGTTTTTCGGCACTTCTGTTTCACCCTTAAATTTGTACTTGTATACATAAGGATTTTTTCTAAAAGGGTTGTTTGTATATGAATACATCGTATTGAACCACAATTTTAAAATAATATTCTTAATTTTAATAATAGACTATACATCTTTTAAAACAAATAAATGTAATAGAATTACTTAAATTATTTAAAAATTATTATTTAAATATCAAATGTAAATATGTATATTTCATTTATCAGTTTTTATTTTTTTTAAACATTACTTAAGGAAAATTTTTGACAATGTTGTAGGGAATAGCTATATATATATATATATATAGCATAATGAGAAGCCACGTATACTTTCTTAATATGTATATATAGAAAAACAACTAAAATGTTGCAAATTAAAAAAATAATAATGTTTTTTATGAAAGTATTTATTTATATTTGATATTTCAGATCGACCTTGATCTTTCTTCAGAAACTGGATTTTAAAATTAAATACGTATAAACTAGGGTTAAATAAAGACTTGGGTATTTTTAAATCTTTATAAATATTTCAATAGTTAAACATTTTTTTTAGATATAGTTAAAAATTTTTTTTAAACAACATCTAAAATATTATTACAGTTAGATTTACGTTAAAAATATTCAAACACAGTGGCATTCCATATCACGTGATGTCTGCATCTCGCAACGGATGCTACTTGTAAAGAAACCTCTAAAAACAGTTATTTCTGAAGAAAGACCGAGGTTGATCTGAAATATCAAATATAAATAAATACTTTCATAAAAAACATTATTATTTTTTTAATTTGCAACTTTTTAAAATATATATTTTATATATATATATATATATATATATATATATACTAAACTAATTGAATTTATTTTTTCCAGGTTTTCAGATAAGATAGTGTCATCTTGATACCATTTCTTGTAAGAATCAATGAGTTATTCAGCTCAAAAGAGAACAGGTTATCAAGGCAAATGTAAGGATTTTATTTTGCAACAGGTATTTATAAACAAAAGTAAAAATGTTAGTTTTACAAAATTTAAGAACGCTCATACATATACATCAGGCTAAGTGAGGTAAATTATGGAGGAGGATAAGTAATGTATTTTAATGTCTAATAAAAATATAAAAAATGAGTAAATGTTATTTAATGTATTTGAATGTAATTATTATTTATATTCTTTTAGTTTGGGATTAATTTATGCATTATATATTTTAAATAATAGAAGGTTATGAATTTAACCATTTCCTTTTAATTTTTAACAGTTTTATAGTCATGTATGTTGGCTTAGAGAAGAAGTAATTCTTTCAAGAACAAAGATATTTGAAAATATCTGCGGACCAGATTTATATTTTTGTATGATTTGATAGTGACACTCTCAAGAATTTTCCATCTAAGTAAGTTATTTTCTCTTTTAATAAGTGTGACATTCTTTAGATTGAAGTTGTGGTTGATTTTTTTCTATGTATGACTAATGCATTTGATAAATTGATCTTTTTTTATAAATACTTGTTGCAAAATAAAATCCTCATATTTTGCCTTGATAAAGTCCACCAGAGGACAAAACACATTGGTTAAGATAAGTTTTCCTTTTGTTTTTATTCATACATGTGTGTGTGTGTGTGTAATGTAATTTCTTATGCTGCATAATTTAAAAAAATGAAGCATTTTTTTTTACATGCATTTATTTAAAATGTTACCATTTGACCTACTGTTTCTGAGGTCATGAATTGAAAATATATGAATTTATTAATTTTTATTTTATATCTGATTTGAAGTGATATAATAATAATCCAGGATATTTTCTTTAAAGAAAAATATTGTAGTACTATGTAAAATCAGGCAGATTCTATTAAAAATGCCCCCTGAATTAATTTTTCACAATGTATATACACAATAATTTTTTTTACCTCTTTCTCCATTTCACGAACAATGCTGTTCATAAAATCTCCATCACCTTCTTTTCTGTAATATAAAGACAGCACTTTTAAAAAATTAAAATTTATTCATATTTATACAATGATTATTTAATAATCAGGCATAACTAAATGAAACTTTAAGAGTGAAGAAAGTTCAAATAGGCATTAAAAGATAAAGTTGAAAAATTTATTAAATAGTTTTATACCTAATGTAGAATACAATGTTGTTTATTCATCACTAATTCTAGATATGATACTAAATACCTGTGAAGTATAAAGAGTGGAGATTTTGCATCCTGAGATTTATAATTTTTTACTTCCAATGTTGCAATATCACGGAGCAAGGCAGTTTTAACCTGAAAAATGAAATTAACAAAAAAGATTAATCAAATCAATTAGAATCAAATTTTCTTATTTATGTATATCCTACATATGAATATATATATATATATATATATATACTAGCAGTAGAGCCCGGTGTTGCCCAGGGATGTAACAGTAAGAGATAGATCAAGTATTGACCATCATAAAGACTGAAAAATAAAATTGACAAAGATTATTGTTTAAGGTTGACGGACACGCATGTCTTAATTAGTTTTTTTTTTTTTTTTTTTACAAATTGGTCAAACCCAAACTCAAACAAAAACATTGTTTTCAATCGTTATGAGTCTACCGATTGAATAGAATTTTATTATAAACAATTGTCTTGTAAATGTAATTTTTAAAGCATTCTGAATGTAAAAATAAAGAAAAAAGTGTGCAAGTCAATAAGAAAACTTACCTGCCAAAAAAAAAGTGAAGTTTTGTTGAAATCAGTTGAAAAATGTAGGAAATCTGATCCCATATATAAAGGAACACACACACACACACACACACACATACACAAACAATCTGGGTTTTATAATAAGTATAACTCGATATGAGTTTTCCCCCTTTCATTCTCGCGATGCCTCTTAATCATGTTTTCAAATTGATTTCATGCAAAAACAATTGTGTTTTTCCAATTTTTGGCGCTGTCAGAACCACCGCAAGGTAATTTTACGTAGTCCTGTGAAGTTTTGTTGAAATCAGTTGAAAAATGTAGGAAATCCGATCCAATATATAAACGTACAGACACACACACACAATCTGGGTTTTATAAGTATGATTAACAGATGTTAATTATGTTCATTTTTAAGTATCTACAAGTACATATAATTTCATCCAATTTGTTTCATAAAATACAGCTAAGCATATAAATGCACAATGTTAGGGAACTCTTTTTTTGATGGGTAGAAATCTGGCAATTATTAAAATTATTTCTATATCTGTCTATATTTCTGAGATGAGGTATTGTAATTATTTACATTATTTACACTGTTCAAACTGTTGTCCTCATCTTTATTGTTATATTTACGATGTTTCAGCTGTTGTATGCTCCTGCCTTCTTCAGGTGATTGGAATTTGAAAATGAACCCAGGATAGAATTTTATCCACTGGGATAGATTGTTCTAGTTCCATGTGCCATGCCTCTTCCGGATGTCTAAGTTATCTCCCTTTAACTCAACCCTCCAAATTTCTGTTTACCACTGAAGAAACAGGTATTGAACTCACAATTCTTTGGGTCCAACCAATGCTTTTATCCACTGAGCTATGTGTCCTTGAGGAATTATTTCCCTTTTCTTTTTTTTTTTTATTCTTTTTGTACAGAAAAAAGCTTTGCCCATTTCCTGTTCACATGTTTTTGCCACATTTTTTTCATCTCACTGTCATTCCTACCACTTAACCTGTTATATTTCCCATGTTGAAGTTCCCAGAAGGGATAATGGAAAAGAAGACTTAAAATATTATGAGACCACTACGTAAGTAAAAGAAAATCTTGTATTATCTCTTTGTATATGTAGTTGACATCACTTAAGCATTTAATCACAAAAGCATCATTGAATACATAAGGACAGAGATAATAATGCCTTAAGGAATGCAGGCCAAACCCAGTTGAATGGTTTTGTGATATCTAGAGCCACAACCTGAGCTTCACTGTTCTTATCTAAAGCTTGATAGGCAAATTCAATGATAGTTAATATATCAGTAATAGCAATGAAAATAATATATTAACTAATGATAGTTAATATATCAGCAATAGACCCAATGAAAGAGAAGCCATATTGTTTATCCAGAAAGAGGCCATGTTAAGTAAAATGCTTAATCAATTAAGAGCATTGATTGGAACTTTTAGTACTTTGCCAAAAAGAGGTAAGAAACTAATAGGGCAATAATTTGAGGGGTCTGAAGGTCCCCAGAATTCTAAAATGCAGGAACTATAGAGGACTTCCAACAAGCTGAAAAACAAGAAGCAATGAGGCATTTATTGTAAAGTTTGGAGAGAACAGGAGCCAGTTCAGGAGCACATTTCTTTAGGACAGGTGCAGGGATACTGTTGAATCCACAAGCCTTATGGGGATCTAGTCTAAAAATTATAGCAGAAACCAGGGACAAAGTTATTATAATAAAATTATAGTAGAAACCAGCTGAGTCATGAGTGATGTTGGACTTTATCTGCAGTAGAATCAAATTGATTGAAGAGAAGAGGGACTGAAGATTTGCTTTTGTTCAGCACACACTTGCAGAGACACCAGTAATCTCTAGAACCAAACTTGTTCGAAGTTATATAGTGTGTCATTCTTTTAGTGTTTTTTAAATCATTAAGTGTATTTCTGTATTAAAACATAGGATTTTCTTATCTTTCTTTTTATGCTATAGAAATCATTTGATATCTCTAACATGGTAGACTACCAAGAAAGAATTTTTTCCACTTTTTATATGCCATGCCCTTTCAGGATGCAGGTGATGTTAGTTCTTCACATCATCTGTCAGAAACTTTGACAACTGTTATTCTTTGCAAACATTGTTTATTTACAGTCAACCTCTGTTAGAGGACATTACTGACTTAAATAACTTTGATTTTTCTTGTCAAATCAGGCATATTTTCCAAGCTCAACAAATCCAGTCAGTATCCCTTCTTTTTTTTTTTTTTACATCTTCCTATTGTTCATCTTCTGGTGTAATCAATATTAATTTGGTTAGTTATACAATCTACTTGGAATTTGAACTATTTTGTACATGAACTTTGTCAACCCCCTTTATACATATACTCCTTTGTACTATTTTTATACATGAACTTTATCAACTACTACATGTATTCTTTTGTACTTTTATGTACATGAACTTTTTCAACTACCATTTTTTATACATGTACTCTTTGGTCAAAATTGTATTTTGAATTGGTATTATACTGTATATGAACTTTATCAACTACCCTTTTATACATGTACCCTTTTGCCAATATTCTAATTTTGAATTTCTACTGATCCATACATGTGTTCTTATTATTGTTCAATTTATGCAAGGTCTTTAATTCTCATGCACCATCCTATACATGATACAAGTGCATGAACAAGAGTCTTGTTATTGTTCATATTTGTGCATGAACCTTTTTATTTGTGAAATTCATTTTCAGGAATTCTACTTCATGATATTATTAGTTATGTGAACCATTGTCTTAACCTTGTGCCGAATGGGATCTATATTTATTTTTTGTGAGTTGCCAATCTTGGTTATGGTTTAAGTCCTTCAGAACATTTTGACAATATCCTGCATTTTTATTTATTTGAATTGTAAAATTTTGTAAATAAATTTTGTTCTAATTTTAGTATCCTTGTTTTTGTTGTCCTCTTGTTGACCTGTCAGATTTATGTCATTTGTTTTAAATGTTTGTGGGCCTCCAGTGATTCATCTTACTTAGGCACACAGGCCATATCCTATATTATATCGCCCCCACCCCCGCCTTCCAGGGTTCTGCAACACTGTTCACTTCCTTGGAATATACAGAAATGAAAGGCAACATGCCTTCAAGCTTGACTTAAAGCTGCTGCAATTGCTAAGTATGCAGCATTGGTTTCCACTGTAAAAGGAATATTCTCATCAACAGCTTCAACTGGTTCTTTGACCAAATGATTTTTTAGCATTTCAAATGATTGTATTTCAGAGTCCTAAACTGGAAATTCATTTTTATTTTATCATAAAATTTGAGTATCCATTTGGCATAATACACAAACATACCTACAATCTGCTGCAAAGACCTTTTATCAATAGGAACAGGCAAATTCAGAGGGGAGCAGAAATGTTTAGGATCTGGACTCTGCAACTCATGTGAAACACAGTAGTTCAAAAGGTCTATTAATGAAACTGAAAAGGCACATTTGTCTTTAATGAATGTTAAGTTATCAACCTTAGCAGCTTCAAGGAAGAGATTTAAATTTTTGTTGTTCTCTTCTATATCGTTATCACAAATTGTAACATTATCAAGATATGCAAAAGTTAAGCAGATTATGTATATAAATAAATTCAACCATCTTCATCTGGAAACAAGGTACTCCAATCAGTACACCAAAGGGCATTTGAGTATATTGATAAAGTCTTTTGTTAAATTAAATTGTATGAAGATAATCTTTTTTAGACAAAGGAATTTGATAATACGCATGACAGAAATCAATAGTACTATAAACTTTATATTGTGCGATTTTATTAACTATTTCATCTATTTTGGGTAGTGGGCAGGCATCCATTTCTGTGTACTTGTTGTCTTTGAATAATCAACCACCATATGATATCACTTGTTCTTTACAACAATTACCTGCAATTGCCATGGTGAATTACTTGGCTCTATTATCCCAGCCTTAAGAAGGTGGTTTTTGTGCATATTTGTGCATTTTCGTAACCACTGGTTTGCAGTCTTTGATCAAATGTCCAGATAACATTGCTGGTTGTATTTTAGGTTTGTCAAGGCACTGAATGTAAGAGCTGGCCTTTTATCTCTATAGTCAATGGTAATACATTAATGTAACACCAGAAAGTCAGTTCTAAGTATGATATTGGTAATTTCTAATACAGTTACTTTCACCCTTTGGTACTTTTCTTTTTTTTGTAATGTCAATGAAGCAAAACAATGTCCTACTGAATTCATAGCAAGATATGCTGATGCCTTGCCTATGACATCATTTGATGGAATGGCTTTAAGCTTCAATAATTTTACAATTTTTGCACTCTGTAGTACCAGTATTGGTATCATTCACAATTACTTTCTGACAAAGATGAAAAGGTGAATCACTATTAGTAGATAGAGTACTATTGTGTATTGTCACAAGAAAAGAATCTTTATTATTACCAGTACCTGGAACTGCAGCTGATATTGAAGACTTACAAAGTTTTTCAAAATGCCCTTTTTTTTGGCATTTATGATACTCAATATTTCTAGCTGAACATCAACTTCTTGGATGGCAATTATTTCCACAAAACTAGCAGGTCCATTTTGGTTTTGCAGTAACAGATGGAGTCACTTCAACAGAGTTTGATAATGTTTGTAGAAAATGCCAAGAGAGTATTTTCGCTGCTGCACTGGTCATCAGTAATTCTGGTGCACTTTGATTATAAAGATTACAGGCTCTTTTGGTCAGTATCTAGAGCCCTATCTTGGTTAAATGCATCATCCAGACTTAATGATTTGTGTTCAAGCAGTCTGTCTGATGGTGTTTGAATTTATTTCATTAATGAAAGTATCCTGAATATACTGTAATACTGTTCAGCCATAATAGCTGTGAAAGTGCAGTCCTTTGCTAATCTTTTCAGTTCTATTAGGAATTGATCCAGTGTTTCACTAAGCTACTGTTTGCATATGGCGAGAATCTGGCAAGCAAATATCCCATTTTTTTGTTTGACGTACAACTCTTTGAGAGCATCCTTGTAATTATCACATTCTATGATATAGTTGTAAACATCTGTCATGATGTAATTTATTAGGTCTAGTTTGTTGTGGATGGCATCAGTCAATAATGAATTTGTTAAGTTGTTAAACATTTGTATCTAATGAATCTGGTAAATTAGGATCTGCACTAAAGCATTTCAATTTCATAAACTTATCCATTGTCTTTGAATAAGTGAATTTGCTTGAGGCATTATCATAATAATAATTTTACTGGTTCAAAGTCACTATAATTTACCATATATACTCAAGTATAGTGAGAGTTTTTATGATCAGTTTTGTCACCATTTTGGGATAGCTTTGTGCAAAAAAGAATGAAGACAATTTATTTGCTATGAAATATGTCCAAGATATGAGAGAGAGAGAGAGAGAGAGAGAGAGAGAGAGAGAGAGAAAAAAATCAAATAGTAATGTATTCATGCTGGTTAGTAAATGTAACAAAATGAAATGGAAGATATAGGAAAAACATCAATTGAAGTTGTAGGGCTGGAGTAGTCTAATGGTCTACTGCTGCTGCTAGAATAGGTATGAAGGAAAAGTCTAATAAAGGAACATAGCTGGCTAGAATTTAGATTTATTGTTTAATTTCAAATCAAAATAATTTAATGACTGAAAACTGCTCTTATTCCTCAATATAACTAATAACTTTAATGAGAAACAGCTAGATAACTATTATGAATAATAAAAATACTTCAAATTTTTCAATTATTGTAAATGTGCAGGTAATGTGTAATAGGTTCATCTGACTTCATTTGTTTTATGTGAAATCCAATTACTATAGAATTAAGAGTATTTTGCTATGGTCATGATTAGCTAAGTAATGTGAGTGAGAAGACCTTAAGATGATGTGAAGAACTAACATCACCTGCACCCTGAAAGGGCATGACATATAAAAAGTGGAAAAAATTCTTTCTTGGTAGTCTACCATGTTAGAGATATCAAATGATTTCTATAGCATAAAAAGAAAGATAAGAAAATCCTATGTTTTAATACAGAAATACACTTAATGATTTAAAAAACACTAAAAGAATGACACACTATATAACTTCGAACAAGTTTGGTTCTAGAGATTACTGGTGTCTCTGCAAGTGTGTGTGAACAAAAGCAAATCTTCAGTCCCTCTTCTCTTCAATCAATTTGATTCTACTGCAGATAAAGTCCAACATCACTCATGACTCAGCTGGTTTCTACTATAATTTTATTATAATAACTTTGTCCCTGGTTTCTGCTATAATTTTTAGACTAGATCCCCATAAGGCTTGTGGATTCAACAGTATCCCTGCACCTGTCCTAAAGAAATGTGCTCCTGAACTGGCTCCTGTTCTCTCCAAACTTTACAATAAATGCCTCATTGCTTCTTGTTTTTCAGCTTGTTGGAAGTCCTCTATAGTTCCTGCATTTTAGAATTCTGGGGACCTTCAGACCCCTCAAATTATTGCCCTATTAGTTTCTTACCTCTTTTTGGCAAAGTACTAAAAGTTCCAATCAATGCTCTTAATTGATTAAGCATTTTACTTAACATGGCCTCTTTCTGGATAAACAATATGGCTTCTCTTTCATTGGGTCTATTGCTGATATATTAACTATCATTAGTTAATATATTATTTTCATTGCTATTACTGATATATTAACTATCATTGAATTTGCCTATCAAGCTTTAGATAAGAACAGTGAAGCTCAGGTTGTGGCTCTAGATATCACAAAACCATTCAACTGGGTTTGGCCTGTTGGTCTTTTCCACAATCTCAAGGGCTATGGTGTCTCTGGATGAATATTCTGCCTAATCTAATCATTCCTAAAAAATCATGTAATGAATGTCATGTTGAATGGGCACACTTCTAGAACATTTCATATTAATGCAGGGGTCTATCCTTGGACCTACACTGTTTTTGTTCTTCATCAATAAATTTCCCAATGTTATTAGTTCCAAACAAGGTATCTATGCAGATGACACAAATATTTACTCCTGTTTTTGTAGCAAGTCCATCAGATCTGACAAAGTAAAACTGACAACTGCTTTTGAAAAGGACCTCTAATTAGTGGTTAACTTAGGTGAGGAATGGCTTGTAAAATCTGAATACCTCCAAAACAAAACTGCTTTCATTTAATCATCACAGAGAACCTTTTCTCCTTGCCATCAGCATCACTGATGCTAAACTCCAGGAGAGCAACACTTTGCACCTTCCTGGGCTCATTTTTTCCACTGACATGAAGTGGAGTGATTATATTGAATCAATTGCTCGGTCTACTGCTTGGGAAGTTAGTTCATTGTATCATGCCAAACAATTTTTCTTGTTAGAATACATCTTGCACATTTATAAATGCTGCTATATCTGGTCTGGAGCTCTTATATATCTCAAGATTTCTTGACAAAATTCAAAGGTTCTGTAATGTTACTGATTCTGACCTGGCATCTCAACTTCAGTTACTTTCTCACCAACGTGATGTGGCATCCCTGTTTTTTCTACAAACATTTTCATGGCAACTGTTTTTTTTCGTAGTGCTTTTACTGCATGTTGCTAGATTGGCAACCATTTTACTGTTGAAAGAGCTAGATGCAACTGTCTGTTCAATTTTAATAGTTTCTTTTCTCACACTTCTCACCTATGGAACTCCCTTCCAATTTATTGCTTTCCTACAACAAAAATTTAAATGCAATGTCAATCAACATATTCGGTCTTCCTGATCCTCCTTCATTGTTCTTTTCTTTGCTTCTCTTCACTAAACTCTTCTCATTCTTTTTCACTCCCTGTAACCCTCTGCATCCTAGTGGCATTATTGCTTTGCTTGGGATGAAATAAAAAAAAAATTAAATAGGTTAGGTGAGAAAAGTTACTGTAACTGAGTTGTGTTTGTGAGCCAATGGTCTGACACCTAAGAAGCTAGAACTGTGAATGAAGAAATGAATTGAAATATATCTTTAGACTACGTACCTCCACTTGCTCAATAAAAAAACAGCATAGCATGATGAAAAAAGGCCACAAACTTAATAAAAACAAAGTTTTATCGTCAAAATGTTTGTGCTATTATTGAGAGGAAAGACCAAAGTTGATTTAAAGTAGAAGTTTAGCACTAGTCAGTCGCTAAGCTTGTCCTCCTCCTACATTATTCCCAGTGATGAGTTATATAGGCTTTCTCTTGCACTTATGCAAATTAGGCATATTAATTTGCCAGTATCACTACATATCCCTGAAACATATAGGTTTTATACCTCTAGTAGTTCTTGTACTTCTTCTCCTGATAGTTTCATTACTTTGCTCTATTTCTCTCTCTCCCGTATTTCTTTTTCTGGGAGACCTAGATCTGTCCCGTGCTAAGCTGTAATCATAGGCATCTTCTTGCATTATTTGATCTTCGTCCGAACTTTCAAACTCATTCTGTCCCATTTGATCCTGCATTATTTCATCTTCTGATGTTTCATTCTGTAACGGTTGGTCTAATAAATCATTAACGGATGGAATCTTAGACATTTCCTCATCATTTTGCTCTTCATATTCACCCTGGGTCCTTATTTGATCTGCATGGGCTAATACACTGTTGCCGTTTTCTCTATTTATTATAGCTGTATTGTGGCCTTTTTGCATGATAAATTCTGCCCTTTCTGGATTTGCTTCTTTGTTCTTTTTGTACCACATTTTTTCATTTGTGGAATACAACATCGTTAGCGAAGCTCTAGTCTTCCAGCGTGTGGTACAGTGTGATAGCTTAAAAGCAGCCTCGGTAGAAAAACTTCTACTTTTTCTTTTTGCTGAGAGCATGCTTTTAGTCCCGTTTTTATGGTCTGCACCATTCTTTCCGCTAACCTGTTCGACTGAGGGTGATATGGGGGTGTCTTATATGGTTTACATCCTATTTTTTCTAACCATAAATTAAGATCTTCATCACAAAATTCTGGTGCCAGGGTTTTTGGTATGCCGTTTCTGGAAAATATGAGCCTTAGAATCTGTTTTGTCGTAGAACTTTTCTTGTCTGGCACCCGGATTATTTCAGGCCAGCCTGAAAAAGAGTCTACTAGACTCCAGTAATATACGCATGATCCATATGTACCCGACTCCATGGCTCCACTTCTCTGGGCCACGAATGTAGTCTGTGTAAAGTTTCTTAATTCTTTACATTTTTTGCACCTTTTTATATATTCTTTGACATCTCTTGAATATCTCGGCCACCATGCTTCTAATTTTATCCTTTTTTGTGTGGCTGCTACTCCACAGTGTATATCATCATGTACACTTTTTATTACCAATTTTCTTTGTGTTTCTGGGGGAACTACCAGATCCCCATTACAAATCACTCCATGTTCTATTGTTAATTTCTGTCTTATTTCTTTGTAGGGTCTTTCCGCCCTAGAACAATTTCCCCATGAGTTTTTTCTTATTCTCGATATTATCCTACTTAGTACTGGATCATGTCTAGTTTCCACAGCCATTCTATCTAAAGACAAAACATCAGTCTCTACCCAATGTAAGAATGCATCTTCAAATTCTTCTTCTGTTTTATCTTTTGACTCTTTGTAAAATCACAATCTTGATAGTGCATCTACGTGTGGAATTGAATTTCGTTTGACATATTCTATATCAAAGTCAAATGCCATCAATCTTATTGCCCATCTTAGTATCTTCGATGGCATGATTTTGAGTAATTCTTTCCTTGGGTTAAATATAAACTGTAATGGTCTATGATCACTTCTTAACAGAAATGTTTTCCCAATTAAAAATTCTCAGGCTCTAGTAGTTGTCCACACAATAGCCAATGCTTCTTTCTCTATATTTGAATAATTAAATTCGGTGTTTGTTAGTCTTCTTGATAAATACATTATCGGATGTCCTTCTTGTGATAATATTCCCAATATCGAATGTTCGCTTGCATCTGTGGTTAATGTAATGTCCTTTTTTGGATCAAACATTTTCACTACTGGTTTCTTTGCCATAATTACTTTTAATCTATCAAAAACTTTTTGTTGTTCCTCTGACCAAATAAATTCAACATTCTTTTTTCTTAAATTTGCAAACGGTTCAGTCAAGTCCGTGTATTTTGGTAAATATCACCTGTAAAAATTCACCAATCCCAAAAAAGACTCCAGTTCCTTTTTATTTGTAGGTGTAGCTATTTTTAAATATTTTTTTATCAAGGCTTGGTCTTGTGATATACCTTCTTTTGAAATGGAATAACCTAAAAAAAATATTTTACTACAATTGCTTATGCATTTTTCCTCATTTATTGTCATTCCAGCATTTCTTAATCTATTCAAGATTATGTCGGTTTTCTTTTTTAATTCATTTTCATTAGTAGCTCCTATGCATATATCGTCTTGGTAACAAATCATATTTTTCATATTTTCTAAAACCTGTTCGATGGCCCTTTGAAATATGGCACTTGCGGTTTTTATTCTTTTCCATCTTAGTAACTCTATTGGTGTATTTATCGTGGTTACTTCTTTGAAGTTATCGTCTATTGGTATTTGGTGGTATGCCGTTTTTAAATCTATTTTTGTAAAAACGCTCATTCCTTCCAGTGCATGTAATGCAACTTCAACATTCAGTATAGGATATGAATCCGAACAAACTTTGTGATTTACGCCTATTTTGTAATCTCCACAAATACGTAAATCACCATCTGTCTTCCTCAAAACTACAATGGGTGATGCCCACTTGCTACCCCCAGGGGAAACATGTTCAAGAAGGTCTTGTTCTATTAATTTTCATAGTTTTGTTACTACTAATGGCAACAAATGTACTAGTAATTTTTGTTCCTCATAATAAGAGGGGGAGACATTTTCTTTTAATTTTAAACTTGCTTTATAGTTTTTTAACTTTCCGGTTTTTTCCATTTTTATCTCATTAATTAATTTGGTAGAATTTATGTTAAGCACGTCATTTCCAAAAAGTCTGTGGTTCTTTTTACAACTTGTGACAATTATAGGTATTACTTCAAATTTATCTTCTAACTCCAAGGAACCTTCAAAGTATCCTAAAGTTTTTATGACTGACCCATCAAATTGGCGGAGTTGTAAACTGCTCTTTCATAAAGGTGGCTTTCCAATGCGTTTCCAAAAATTTCTTGGTATCAGCGTTACTTCACTCCCCGTATCAATTTGCATATCTAAATTGCAGTTGTTGATTTTAACCTTTAGTATAATGTCTTTTTTCTTTTGTTCAATTTTTTCTATATTCTTATTTTTTAATGTGAAGACTTCCATATTGGTTTTGTTTTCTTCAACTCTTTCAACGTTTTTCTTTTTGAATTTGCATACTGCTTGAAAGTGGTTCTTTTTTAAACAATTTGTACAGGTTTTTCCAAATGCTTAGCATTTCTCCCTTTTTATTTCGTGTTCACGTCCACAATATGAACATTTTCTTATCATTTTTAACATGTATGTATCAGCGAATATTTGTTCGCTGTTTTGACTTTTATGATGGTTGTATTTCTGTATTAATTCTTGTTGCTGTATAAATTCATTGCATGTATTTAAAGACATATTTCCTATTTGTAGTTGTTCCATTATTTTATATCGGTGTGATGCATTGCACATACCTTCAATTAACCTTAATTGAATTAAGTCCTCTTCAATAGTCTGTTTGTCTTGTCCGTTTTTTCAAATTCGCAATATCTACTTGAATTTCGTAGATGGTGTAGATATTTTATAATTGGTTCGTCAATTTCTTGTTTCATCGACATGAACTTCATTCTCTCTGCCACTACCAGCCTTTTCTTGGGTCTCATATTTCTCCTTATAATCTGACTTATTTTTTTCGAAAGTCAGGTCTTCCAAGTTTATGGGATATGCCATGGTGGAGACTTTCATTATCACCTCGCATCCAGCTGTAGCCAAAAATAAATCTGTAATTTCATTTTCGCCTCCCTTCTCCTTGTCCTTCAGCTTTTTACTTCTCGCACTGGCAGAAAAACAGCGAATCCATGCATCCACATAATCTGAATCTTCTAGAGACAAATGCGATCCTATCGGTGACGCCATTGATGTGAAGTAGAAGTTTAGCACTAGTCAGTCGCTAAGCTTGTCCTCCTCCTATATTATTCTCAGTTATATAGGCTTTCTCTTGCACATTAGGCGTATTAATTTGCCAGTATCGCTACAAAAGTATTTTTTAATTATTTTAAAAAAATTTTTAACCTTTTCTAACATATTCAAAATCTTGTTTTTTTTATGTCAGTGCCAGGTGTAATTTTTATAGTGTGTGTTTATTGCGCATTTTTCCAGTGAAAAACACATTAATTTGGAAATTCATGTAAAAATCAAATAATTGACATTTTAAAATTATTTTGAATTTTTTCTTTTAGAAAATCTTGGTAAAAATTTTTTTTTTTATTTTTTTTACTTATGAAAACCAAAATTTTTCTTTCCAAATTTTTTATTAGTTTAAAGTAGGAATCAAAACTTTGAAATAAAAAATAAATAAAAAATAAATCATGTAATTTAAAAATGAAATTATTTAAACTAAAAATCTTGTAAAAAACTTTTTTTACATTGTTTAATTTTAATTTCAAAATTTTTAAAAAATTAATTTTCTTTCATTTTTTTTAAGGACACTAATTTTCTTTTTGATGAATAAAATAATGTACAAAATAATTATTTAATTAGAAAAAAAGAAATTTTTTCATTTTTTCAAATTTTAATTATTATAATTTATACTAATTTAAAAATTGTTTAAAATTCTGTATTACTTTCTTCTTTTGTGATATTGTAATTAAGTGGAAACGAAATTTACAAATCCAAAATTGAAAAGCTTAATAAACGTCATTATACTATTATATTTTTTAAATAATTTTTTATTTTTTTACTTTAATCATTCCCTTTTTTCATCTATGGTAGCCTAAACATGGCATTATTATTAAAAGTCATCTGCTCTAAGAGATTTCTCCCTTTATAGAGAGAATTTGTTATTTATTAGTACTTACATTTCAACAGGTTTTCAACATCATCCCTTCAGCTTTAAAACTTTAAAATAAGCTTTACTTTTTTCAATTTCTGTTTTGCTAAATATTTTTATTTTATGTATTTACATTAGTAAATATTTTTGTTTTAGTTTAACTTTTTTTAAGAAGAATCAAAAATTTTGTTTGTTAGTAGTGTTTTTACTTTCTTTTAAGTTTGTTCTTTTTAATGATAGTTATTTTGTTAAAGATGTTTTATATAATTTTAAAACTAATGTTTAATAAATTTAATTATTTTTATACTTTAATAAAAAAAATGAGAAAACTAATTTCAAATATGAATGAAATAAAGTATAAAAATAATTAAATTTTGAATAGTTTTCAATGGTGTGTTCACAATTTTTTTGAAGAAAATAGAAAAAACGTTTTTTAGCTAATGTTAATTAAAGCTTATTGACTGTTATTAGAATACTTTAATTATAAAAAATTTCCAGATCAATGTGTTAATTTTCTTGTTTACATATCTTTATTTTAATTTCATCTGTTATTAAATTTTAAGATTAATTTAAGAAAATTTTATAGTATTTTAAATTTTATTATATTTTCATAAAGCATCTTCAAATGTAACTAAAAGTCAATAAAATATTAGATAATTGCTGAAAATATTTTAATTTGTAAAAATTATAAGGTAGTTAAAAACAAAAAAAATGTATTCACTTAGATTTCATAAATTTGTCAATTCTGGTCATTCATGCTAGCTGTCATCACCTTGGAACTTATCGATATGTCAATAAAGATAAAAGAAAAACAGGACCCATCATTAAGAAATGCTTGTATATTACTTTTTTAGGCTATAAGTAAGTAATGTTTATTACAAATCAGATTAACTTTAAATTTGCTAATTTTACTTAAATAACATGTCACAAATATATATTTTATTTTTGGAAGATTTTTTAAAACTGATAATTTTGTTTTGTTTACAAATTTCTTAAAATTAAGAAAATGGCTGCTTGTAAGAAGATTTTTTGAAAGCGAGCAAATAATTGACATTCCAATCTGTATGATTTCTATTTGAAATACAACAGAATATTTTACTTAGTGGAAATAGTAAATTTAATTATTTAGCTTTCAATTAAAGCTAAAATGAAATCTTTAAGAATGCTTTTTCATTTTTAAAAATTCATTTTAAACCTTAGGTATAGAAAATTCAGTGGAGGTATCTACTTTAGACATATTTATTAGGATCAAGTAGATCACTGAATTGGTCCATGAATCAAATGCATAATCATGTGATCAGCTTTGAATTTTTTTACAGATTTGAATTTTGGTTGGATCTGTTTCAATCCATTTTTGTCATAGCTTGATCAACTAATTTACCAAGTTTGTTATTTTAGTGATTATGTACTCATTTTTCCATATACATATTAAGATAAATACCTTCTGAGCCACTTTTAAGGATTTAACATACTTCTCTGCAAATTCTGCATGTTTCTCAGGAGGTCCACTGAAAGCAAAAAAATGCATAATTATTCTAGAAAGCAGCATTTCTTCCATCAAAGCTACTGTTTGAATGGTTCCAATTAAATACAATTTACATTTCTTCCATGACAAATATAACCAATTTTGATAGATTTTAATGAGAAGATAATACTCATGATTAATAAACAATTTTGAAATATCATTCCACAAATATGTTTTAGATTTCTAATGGTTCTGCAATTTTCTACCTTGTTTTTGTAAGACATAAAATTTCAAATTATATTTGATCTTGAGAGCAGAAATTTAAAATGCAAATTTAAGACTAAATACATTTGATCAGATAATTCAGCAAATTCTGAAAAAAAAAAAAAAAAACTTTTAAATACATTAGTTGAATTACAAGTGTTTTCACTAAAATTCCTCTTAGCAGAATTACCTGCAATTACTATTTGAACTTATAAGGTATTTTCTTTTTGGCATTTTTGAAAATTTTTAATAGTTGTATTTGCAGACTTCTTCTATATGATGTGCTCCCTCAGGATGTGGGCAATCATGGCTCTCCACAACCTTCTGTCCTTTGTAGAACTAAGTAAGGTTTGTCTTTTTACTATCTCTCCTAAGCCCTGTATGGGCATGTGGCCAAGTGGTTAGAAGGTTCACATTCTGGCCATGAGACCTGGATTCGAATCTCACCATGGTCAATTTGTCAGGAAGGTGACTTCCTGATGTTATTGGACTGGAGGGGTCAATCCCAGCGTGCGGCACCTTTGGAAAGTGCCTGAAAACCATACCACAGGTTGACCCAAGCCTTGTGAGTAAAACTGGATAGACAGAACCCTTGGGCCCATTGATAGCCGTGCTAGCAAGAAGTCACAAGTCATTATGGCCGAGGGCTTGAGTGTGCTGGCCTTGTTCAAATTGTTGATCACACTAGATAATACGCTCTTTCCCAGAAACTGTAACTAAGGTCTGCTCAGCATAATTTCAGTATAAACCACAGGTGGGCTCTGTGGGTATGGAATAAACACAAATGTGCCTGAGCAAGTGTCTGCAATAGGGATTGGCTAGCCACCCTAGTAGATAGGTATACTCGAATATGAGTGGCCAGATATATATACATACATAAGCCCTGTTCTGCCAACCATTTACATACACTCATTAGTAGCTTTCCTTTGTTCCTCTTGCCTTCAATATATCATTGTAAGTGTCAAATTCTCATTGTGTCCTCATTGTGTGTCCTAGGAATTTCAATTGTCTCTTTCTGATTCTAATTATAAGTGTTCTATTTGTTTCCCTTTTCCCTAAAACTTTCTTTTTACTCACACGTTTGGTCTATGATATTCTCAGCATCTTTCTGTAGAACTACATTTCTTGCAGCAAAACCTCTTGCACCCACTTCACTTGGCAGACAGCTTGTTTTACATCCATTGTTTTTACAACTCATTTGTAACTCATCATATTTTAGTTTCTTCTGTTCATGGGCTTCCTCTACATGCTCTTCCCAAGGTACTGCCAATTCACACATTATTACTTTCTTTATATTATCTGAGAAGAATACTATATCTGGGCGTAATGAGGTTTGAACAATGTGGTCAAGGAATTTTAGTCTTGTTCCTAAGTCAGCCCTTAATTCCCAGTCTGCTACCAATGACAAAGTATTTGCTATGTACTTTTTTCTTTTTGATAGGTTTATCACCGGCTTTAAGAAATTATAGTTCTTTTATTGAGATTTAAAGTGCTGATGGTCATTCTATCTCTGCTAGATCCTTTAAAATTTGATCATGTCTCTATCTTTACTGATCTTCCATTAGTACTGACAGCTACTTTGGATATGTTTTAAAGTTGGCTTAGTCCCATCATTTTTGCCAACCTTTTCTCCTCTTCACATTTGCATATTTCTTCTTGTGTTAAGAGGCTCTTTACTTTTCCTTTAGCTCTGTCCATCTGAATGGTATTGAAAATACCCTAATCCCATGTGTCCTGTAGCTATGGCCCCAAATAAAGCCTTTTCACAAAGTCATTCTTTAGCTACCAGTAATTCATTTTCTGGTCTCCATTTCCTTCCTGAGTAGACTTCAATGCCTGCTCCTGCCACCTTTGGATCTTTGGAGAACTTGTACTGCATTGTTGTTCTAACTTTGGTGATTTTGAATTCCTCTACTAGGCTTCTGAAAGGAAGTTACAAAGCATTGGAATTGCCATATAGGGCAGCAATAGTCAAACTTTTCAGTAGACCTAACCATCTATGTAATCGTATGTTAATTCTCTTTTCTAGTTGTTCTTTGTAAGAAGTTGTGAATTCATAGATGGACAATGGCCATAGGATTTTGGGAAAAATGTCATGCTGATAAATCCACGCTTTAAAGTGGCCAGGCAAGCTAGACTTATCAACTCTCTTTAACCACATCTCTAGTTTATTTTTTGTTTCCTGGATTGCTGTTGCATCTTTTAGCTTAAAATCAATATATTTTTCAAATCTCTTTATAGGCTTTTTGAGTTGTTGGTATGTTTTCCCGGAAAGTCTAAACCGCTCCTTGTCTAATATTTTGCCTTTTCTTAAAATGAGCGACCTTGATTTTGAGGGGTTGAAACTTATTCGGGCCCAAGTGATATGTAACATAGGTATACATCCTTTTGCATTTGTATTGCTCTTTCTGATATCATTCTAGGCACAAATATTGCATTTTTGTTTCATGTTCTTAACAAAAAAACACTGTTCTCCTGTTTCTAGTCTAATTCTGCTGTTCAAGCTTTATTCTTCAGAATTCAAATAAATTTCATTATCTGGCTCATTTTGCTGAATATACTATTGAGTTTGTATTCATTTTCTGTCTGGCTTTTTAAGCAGTGCTATAAAAATGGATCTACTTAAGCTTTCCAGTATATCACCACTGTGATATATATCATTTATTATTTCTGCAATTTTGTCAATGCTGAAATCATCTGAGGCTCTATTACAATCCCATCTGGACTTGCTAATTTGTTCCTGTTTAATTTGGCCAGTACTGATTTCACTTTATGTTGTGATGATATAACCCAACTTCCCCATTCACGATAATGGACGGACTGGTTGCCGATTAAGTACGACCACAGCGGACAGTGAAAAAGGTCTCGTTTGTTAACACCGATTGAGGTTAGCATACTCCCGCTCTGTCTCTGTATTTTGACATACCTACATCTGATTATAAAATTATTATTGAAAACCAACACTCGGGTTTACTTTGTTTATTATATCTTGCATGAGATATAACAGCTGGTGGCGAGGATTGTGCAACGTACTTACCTGAAAAAAAAAATATATATATATATATATCAGATTATATATATGAACGGATTTCGGAAGCAGATTTGCAAGTCAAAGATATCTGTTGACACCGATTAGGATTTGGAAAATGGAGTCACAAGTCAAAAGGAAACTTTTTGGAAAGTAAGAAAATTTTTACTGTTAAATTGTGATTTGAAAAATATATATTGAACCGTGACTCAAATGCGAGCCGGTCTAATAATTGATTATTCAAGTAAAAATTACGGGTTGTAAAAAAATATTACGGCTGTAAATTGTCTGTTAACCGTCTAAAAAAAAAAAAAAAAAAAAAAATAGTCAAATAAAGTCAGGATGGAGCAATTAGTTGAAATGACTAAAATGCTGTGTACAAGCTTGCAACAACAACAACAACAGCATCAAGAGTTACAACAACAGCAACAAAAACAGCATCAAGACTTACAACAACAAATACTGCAACAGTAAAAAAAGTCTCGAAAAAATTCTGAAACAGGCGACTGGAGAAAGCAAAAATAGTGTTTTTTCTGCCGAAGGAATAGCAAATTCATTATCCGAATTTATTTATGATCCTGATTCGGGCATTACATTTCCAGCATACTTTAAACGTTTCCAAACTATATTTACCAAGAGATGTCAACATTGGTCGGATGAGGAACGAGTAACATTATTAGTCCAGAAACTAGGGACAAACGAGAATACGAAGTACGCAAACTTGATATTGCCCAGAAAGCCAGAAGAAGTTTCGTTTGAAGAAACTATAAGTATTCTGTCAAAAATATTTGACGAAAGGAATAGTCTGTTCCACATGCGATACAGATGCCTAAACATCGTTAAAGCAGATAGCGAGCATTTTGTGACATACGCGGGAACAGTGAACTCTCTGGTTGAACAATTCAAGTTAGAAGAAATAACCAAAGATGTATTCAAGTGCCTAATTTTTCTTCAAGGACTAACTGATCCTAAATATAAAGAAATTAGGTTGAGAATATTAATTATGGTCGAGCAAGACTCGAAAATAACATTACAAAGGGTGACCGAAGAATGCCAACGTCTCATAAACGTAAAAAGGGATAATATACAAATTGAGGAAAAATGTGTTGCTAATGTTCGACACGTAAAAACTCAAAAAACTCCAAAAGCCAAAAAGATAGAAAAATGTGAGACGCGTAGAAAAAATAACCATACCAAAGACACGTGTTGGTACAAAAATAAATTCTGCCAATCGTGCGGAAATAAAAATCATACCAAAGACATGTGTTGGTACAAAAATAAATTCTGTCAATCGTGCAGAAATAAAGGGCATAAATATTCGGTTTGCCGCAAGAAAAGGAAATTACAAGATGTAAGCCTGGTATTATTAGAAAAAGAAATTCAGAAAGGTAAAAATAGAAAGTACGTAGATGTACGTATAAATAATCATACAATTACTTTCCTATTGGATTCTGGTTCAGACATAAGCATCATTGATGAACAAACATGGAAAAATATTGGAAGACCTAAATTATCTGAAACCAAAAAAAAAACCGCTAGTGGGGTTTCAGGAAAGAAATTAAACTTTAAGGGAGAATTAAAGTGCGATATTTCATTATGTGGCAAGACTGCAAAAACGAAAGTGTATGTAATCCAAGGGATTAATTCATGTCTTTTGGAATAGACTGGATAGTACTCTTTGATTTGTTTGAACTCCCGATTAACTCATTTTGCAACGTAATAAACAGTGCAGAAAAACAAAAAAAAGTATTAAAATGAAAAATTCATGAATGAATTAAAAGAAGAATATCCCAGAGTTTTTTCGGAGGGATTGGGTTTATGTACTAAGACGGAAGTCAAATTTGAACTCAAGGAAAATGTGAAACCAATTTTTAAACCTAAGAGAAACGTTCCTTTTTCCTCCTTAGAGACAATTAATAAGGAATTGGAAAGGCTTGAAAAAATGGGAGTGATTGGGCCTCGCCCACTGTTTATGTTAAGAAGAAAAACGGAAAAATAAGAGTGTGCACAGATTTTTCAACAGGGTTAAATGATTGCCTTAAAAATCACAGTTATCCACTACCTTCTCCAGAAGATATTTTTTCAAAATTGAATGGGGGGAAGATTTTTTTAAAAATCGACCTGTCTGACGCATACTTGCAGATTAAAGTGAGTGATGAATGCTCAAAATATTTGTGTATAAATACACATAAAGGTATTTATAAGCTAAATAGGCTTCCTTTCGGCTTAAAGGTCGCCCCAGCTTTGTTCCAACAGGTGATGGACACTATGCTGGCAGGCCTTGAGTTTGGTACCACCTATTTAGATGACATTCTAGTCAAAAGTAAGAATGTTCAAGAACATAAAACGCACATCAGAGCGATATTCAAAAGACTAGAAGATTTTGGCTTTAAATTAAGCCACGAGAAGTGTAAATTCTTCATGGAAAGAATTACATACCTCGGACAGGTAATAGACAGTGAAGACAGGAAACCGGACCCACAGAGAGCCGATGCAATTAGGAACATGCCTGCACTTGACACAGTTGTGAAACTACAATCGTTTCTGGGGTTGGCACAATATTATGCAATCTACATACCTAAAATGTATGATTTAAGAGCCCCCCTTAACGAATTGTTGAAAAAAGAAATGGTTTTAGTCAAAAGATTGCGAGACGGCTTTTCAGAAAATAAAAAAATGCCTACTCTCAGATCTCGCCTTAGCACATTATGATCCTGAGAAAGAGATCATTCTGGCAACTGACGCAAGTTTGTACGGAGTGGGTGCTGCACTGCTACACAAATATTGAAGATGGCACTACTAAACGATCTCGCACGTGTCCGAGGACTCTCTTCCGGATGAAAAAAATTATAGTCAGATCGAGAAAGAGGCTTTGTCGATTGTGTTCGGGGTTAAAAAATACCATCGCTTTTTACATGGTAGATCATTTGTACTTCAAACGGACCATAAACTGTTACTTACAATATTTGGAGGTAAAAAAGGCATTCCTACGCATACAGCTAATCGCTTACGGCGATGGGGTGTAACCCTGCTTAATTACCATTTTAGGATGGAATACGTCAAATCTAAAGAACATGGGCATGCGGATGGATTGTCAAGGCTGATTCCAAAAAATGAAGAAATGTTAGAAGAGACGGTTATAGCAGCATTAACTGAGGTAAAAGAAATATCCGGTCTCTTTTTGAATACAATCAGGGAATTGCCGGTAACGTTGGACCAAATAAAAAAAGAAGCGGAAAAAGATCACTATATTGTGAAATTAAGGAACCAGACGAGATGGAACAAAAGACAGAAAAAGGGAACTCAGATTTCACCTTTTTCAATTTGCGACAACACGTTGATGTACGCAGATAGAATTGTTATACCTCAATCTCTACGTACAGATATGCTGAAAGAATTTCATACCGGTCATCCTGGAATGTCTCGGATGAAATCACTCATGCGTGGTTACGTATACTGGCCAGGAATGGACAAGGATATTGAAGGTTTTGTAAGACTATGTAGAGGTTGTCAATTGGCTGCAAGGGCACCTCCGGTCAAAATGAATCCTTGGCCGAAAACGGATTTGCCATGTGCACGTCTACATATAGACTATGCTGGACCAATTAATGGGTACTATTATTTGATATTGGTGGACTCTTTATCGAAATGGCCTGAGGTAGTCAAGTGCAAGCATCCTACATCTAGGAACACCATCAGTGCATTGGATGAAATTTTCAGTCGTTTTGGGGTTCCCAGGACATTGGTTAGCGACAATGGTACGGCGTTCACAAGTATGGAGTTTAAGGATTTCTGTACTGCCTTAGACATTGAACACATAACTACACCAGTGTGTCATCCCAGGTCGAACGGTCAAGCCGAGAAATTTGTTGACACCTTTAAACGTGCTTTACGTAAAAATAAAGGTATGGACACGAAAGAAAGAACTATTCAGAAGTTCTTAGCAATCTATAGGGTAACTCCTAATGAGAACAATGATGCGAAAATGTCACCGGCGGAAATGATGTTCGCAAGAAAAATTAGATCAATTTTCGAAAGATTGTTACCCTATCAAAACAAAAAGTTGCTAAGAAAGAGGAAAAAAGTCAACATAAAAAATACACTTCAGGAGACAAAGTTTTTTTTTTAATTTTAAAAAAAAAAAGCTATTGGATGGATGGCATAATCCAGAAAAGGATTGGTAAAGTGGTCTACACGATTAAAAGTAAAAAATTTACGTGTAAAAGACACATCAATCAGATTAGACCATGATATGGTGAAGAAAGTGAATAAAGCGAAGAAGAAATTCCGATGGAAGTGTTATGCGATGCTTTTAACATGACACTACCCAATAGTGTATTTGAACCTGTATCGCATGGACCAGCCTTTACGGGCTGAAAAGCGGAAATTATCTTCGCCAAAAAGGATCTAATTGTGACGACTAAAAGAAGGAGCACACGGGAAAGAAAACCAGTGGAGCGTTTTAGTCCGGATCCAAAAAGAAGACGACATTAGAAGCAGAAATTTTCAAAAGGGAGAATTTCAGCTTCAGGGGGAAGGTGTTGTGATGATATAACCCAACTTCCCCATTCACGATAATGGACGGACTGGTTGCCGATTAAGTACGACCACAGCTGACAGTGAAAAAGGTCTTCGTTTGTTAACACCTATTGAGGTTAGCATACTCCCGACTCTGTCTCTGTATTTTGACATACCTACATCCGATTATAAAATTATTATTGAAAACCAACACTCGGGTTTACTTTGTTTATTATATCTTGCACGAGATATAACACTTTATATTTTTGGTTGTCCAATATTTTTGTGTATTTTGTCATGGAAGAGTTCTAGTCACTTCCTAATTTTTACAGAACTAATGAAGAGATCCACATAAATAACTGCACTGTTAATGTGAAAGTCATTTCATATACTTATAAATTATAGTAAGGTACATGTCACTCTTACAATGTGCAAATTTTTTGAATTTTGTGGGGATTTTCCAAGTTTAACATGATTAACCCAGTTACTGATATTCCATGAAAGACCTTGTTGTAATTAGAAATTATAATTACAGAATATATCATAGCCCTTTGCTTCTCCAATCACGTAATCATGGTCAACGCAGTATTTTCGTCTAGACATTTATTGCGTTACCCGATTCCCTTCAATTCAATATTACAAGTCTATTTAGTTTATTAATGGACCTTCCTACAACAGCTCTGAACTTCTGGCTACGCATAGGTCCCTACTTCCAGCTTTCCCGTTAACCTAACTCACCTGCTACACATGCATATCGTCCAGATTTTAAACAACCTGTTCCTTACATTTTGGTTAAATACTACAGAAGGTTCTTCATTGGATTTAACCAGCAACTACCCAGACATTAACACAACATTGGCTATTATTTTGTCACCGCTTCATCATGGGTTTCATTAATGCCTGCATTAGACAGTGCAGCTGTTTCAGCTTAACTTCAATTATCAACTTCTTGTGTTTCCTATCAACTTAACTCACCTGGTTTAGAAGTTGCATCTTTATTGTCCAGACTCCAACAACCTATTTCTGTATATTTTGGTTAAATACTTCAGAAGGTTCATCATTGGACTTAACCAGCAAATATTCACCAGAGATTTGAACTGCACTTTTGAACTGTGGTTTATCATGCCAACTTACCTGAACTCTACTTTTAACATTTAGTCAGTTATTTTATCCATGTTCTTTTTAATTCTGCCTCCATTTACTTGATTCTTTGTTTGTTCATGTTCCTTTAATCAAAACACTACTTTTGTATATGTTGCAAATAAATTTTGTATTAATTTTAGTTTGTCAGTTTGCTGTCCTCTTGCTGACCTGTTAGATTCACGTCTTTTATTTTTTAAATGTTAGCAGGCCTCCTGTGACTATCTTTATTTGGGTGCAGCAGGCCATATTATATTGTCCCCCCTCTAGCAGGTCCACTACAAACGTGCACAGTGTTTACAAAGATTTTTTAACAAATCATTTTAAATAGTTGTCATTGCAATAATGACATTTATAAAGATGCTATTTAATGGTTATACATAATGTTCCAAAGGTTGTCATAGCTAGAGGTGATAGTTGGGAAAAGCTCCTGTCTATAAAAGGCTTCTGTGGTATACATTTCAAATAACCTCTGACAATTAATTCTAGCTCCAAGCTGGAAAATGGGCAAAGGAGGAAAACTGGTGCCTCATAACCAGCTACTTTAGGTAGATAGAGCTTGACAGCCCAGGAAGGCAGTCCATCTAGAGGAAGGAAAACCCTGATTTTAAACCTTCGTTGTTTTGCAGTTATATCCAGAACACAGAAAAGGCTACTGAAATCAATCCAGACAGAAAACCCAGAATGGTACCCTGAAGGCAAATTGACTGTCAGCAATAACAACTTTCTGGAAACTCCTGTAGCCAAGCCATCCCCAAATGTAGTACTCTGTATTCTTGTTGGTACATGTAGTCAGAGCAATGCATGGCCTCCATATAACATTGTCAGTCTAGAAGGAAAAATCTGAATTCAAACCATCTGTTGCTTCTTAAACTTATGAGAGGAGGGATGCAAAATTAACATGAATTAAGTAATTTTAAATTTTCTTTCTCAAGAGATAGTTTGAAATGTGCTCTAATCAGAAATGTAAGCATATTATATCTGTTGATAAATTTGATGTGTTCTAATGTGAAAATGAACAACTAAAAATCAGCATGAACTTTCAGGACAACCCAATATTTTTCATTTTTATAAATGTTATGTCGTGTATGTTGCTAAGTAAGCATTCGACTTCCGTTCTAGTTGTTGTCCATTTATCATATGAGCTACCTGCTCATATGCAAATTATACTAATTTGCATATCACTACATCTCCCTATAACGGAGGGGCCTTACGCTAAAAATACTTCTTGTACTTCTTCTTGTGCCCTCCTGAACATCTTCCTTTATCTCTCTCCTTTCCCTTGGAGATCTAGATCTATCACGTCTTTCCCTATAATCAAACTGTTCCTCTTGCATACTGTGGTCTTTCTCTTCTAACTTGTCCCATTCTACTTCTTCCTCCTCTAACTCATCCCTCTCTACTTCTTCCTCTGCAGTTTCATTCTGCATTAACTCTTCTGTTACGTCTCTGAAGGCATTTCCTCATCTGATTCTTCTCCTTGGGATCTTATTTGGTCAGCATGAGCTAGAATACTGTTCCTATTTTCTTTATTTAATATTGCAGTATTATGTCCTTTCTGCATAATAAATTCGGCTGACTCGGGTTGCATATTCCTGTTTCTTTTGTACCACATCTTTTGATTTGTGGCATATGACATAGTCAAAGGGGACCTTAATTGTCTGCCCATTAAGGCAGATGAACTTTCCGGCCTGCCTGCATGTGGAATTGTTCTATAACTTAATAGTAGTCTTGGTAGAAAAGCATCGACTTCCTCCTTCTGTTGCAAGCATGCTTTTATGCCCTTCTTTACCGTCTGGACCATCCTTTCCGCTATCCCATTACTTTGAGGGTGGTAGGGAGGGGTCTTGTAAGGTCTGCATCCTATTTTTCTTAACCATTCATGCAAATCAGCATCAACAAATTCTGGTGCGTTATCAGTCACCAATGTTCTCGGTGTCCCATTCCTTGAAAATATTACTCTTAATATTTGTTTTACGGTGGTACTTTTTTTATCAGGTACTCTCACCACTTCAGGCCAACCTGAATATGCGTCTACTAATATTAATAATAGTCCTATCCCATTGACATAGGCATCATCCATGTGTACTCTGCTCCATGGTTCTACTTCTCGGGGCCATACATGTATTTTCTTTTCTTTAAAATTCCTAAGTTCTGTGCATTTTTTGCATCTTCTTACGTAGTCTTCTACGTCTCTTGAGTACCCCGGCCACCAAGCTTCCAATTTTAATCTTCTTTGCGTAGCTGCCACTCCACAATGTACGTCATCGTGTACACTTTTTATAATCTGTCTCCTCTGTGTTTCTGGGAGAACTACCAAGTCTCCCTTACATATTATCCCGTTTTCTATAGTCATTCTATCTCTAATTTCTTTGAATGGTCTTTCAGCCATTGAACAATTTCCCCAGCGATTCTGTTTTATCCTTGACATTATTCTATTTAACACTGGGTCATTTGTAGTTTCAGTAGCCATTTTATCTACAGATATTACATCGGTTTCTACAAGGTGCAAGAATGTGTCTTCAAATTCCTCGTCGTTTTTGTCCTTCTCTTCTCTATAAAACCTCAACCTAGATAAGGCATCAACATGCGGTATCGTATTCCCTTTGACATATTCAATGTCAAAGTCGAACGCCATCAGTCTAATCACCCAACGTAATATTCTGGACGTTGTAACTTTTGGTAGCTCTTTTCTTGGGTTGAAAATAAATTCCAGTGGTCTGTGATCACTTTTCAACAAGAATTTTTTTCCCATCAAAAACTGTCTTGCTCTATCCGTTGTCCACACTATGGCTAGTGCCTCCCTTTTTATATTCGAATAATTGTGTTCAGTTGTTGTTAATCTCCTAGATAAGTACATTATGGGATGCCCATCTTGTGAGAAAATACCAGATATGGACTGCTCACTAACGTCAGTAGTTACAGTTATGTCCTTCTTAGGGTCAAAAATTTGTACTATTGGCTTTTTTGCCAGAATCTGTTTTAAGTTTTCAAAGGCTTTCTGTTGGTGTTCTAACCAAATAAATTCCACATTTTTTTTTCTTAACTGAGCAAATGGTTCTGTCAACTCATTATATTTTGGTACATATTTTCTATAAAAATTTACCAAACCTAAGAAGGACTCCAACTCTTTTTTATTTTTTGGTGTAGCAACTTTTAGAATTTTCTCTATTAATACTTTATCTGGAGAGATCCCTTCCTTTGATATTGAGTAACCCAAAAATGATATTTCATTACTGTTGGTTACACATTTTTTGTATTTATTGTAATACCAGCGTCTCTTAGTATATTTTCAGTTTTTTTCTTTAAATCATCTTCATTTAAATCTCAAATACATATATCATCTTGATAACAGATGGTATTTTCAACATTTCCTATTACTTTTTCAATAGCTTTTTGAAAAATTGCACTTGCCGTTTTTATGCCATATGGCATTCTTTTCCATCTTAACAGGCCTATAAGTGTGTTTATGGTCGTCACTTCTTTAAAATTTTCATTTATCGGTATTCTTCGAAAATACTTTCATTCCAGCAAGTTTATGTAAAGCTACTTCCACATTCGGAATAGGGTACGAGTCAGCACAAACTTTATGGTTCACCCCTATTTTATAATCTCCACAAATTCTCAGGTCACCATCTTTTTTTTTCAATACCACAATGGGTGATGCCCATTTACTTCCTCCTGGAGGGGCAGGTTCTAATAAGTCTTCCTTTATTAGCTTTGCAATTTAGCTATTACCAACGGTAATAAATGCACTGGTATTTTTCTTCTAACCCCCGTAGGAGGGGAAACATTTTCTTTTAATTTCAGGCTAGCTTCATAATTTTTTAATTTTCCTGTTTTTTCTATTTCTATCTCATTAATCAACTTTGTTGAATTTATTTTTTAACACGTCATTCCCCAATAGTCCATGCATTTTTCGGCAATTTGTAACTATAATGGGTACTATTTCATATTTTCTTTTTAGTTCTATTGAACCTTCAAAGTAACCCATAACTGCTATAATCGAGCCATCAAACTGACATAATTGCATCGTTGGTTTTTTTAAAAACGGTTTTCCCATTTTTCCCACAAATTTCTGGGTAATATCGTGACCTCACTACCTGTGTCGATTTGCATTTCGACAATACAGTCGTTGATTTTCACTTTTATTTTGTATCTCCATTCTTAGATCCAGTATTTTTGTATATTATCCTTTTTTACATTAAAAATCTGTCTATTTTCATCCTCTACTCTTTCCACATTTTTCGTTTTACATACTTCTTTGAAGTGATTTTTTTTTAAACACTTTGAACACGTCTTTCCAAAGGCTGGACATTTTTCTTTTTTCATTTCATGAATTTTTCCACAGTATGCACAATTTTTTCTTTTTGTTTGTACCGTATATGTTTCAGCCATTATTTCTTCGTAGGATTTATTTTTATTTTGGTTGTAGGTATGTATTAATTCCTGCTGTTGTATAAATTCTATACACATATTCAAGGGCATGTTTGTAAGTTGTAACTGTTCTATTAACTTGTATCTATGTGCTGAATTATGCATACCTTCAATTAATCTTAGTTGGATTAATTCTTCTTCCGTTGTCTGCTCTCCTGTTCCTAGTTTTTCGAATTCACAGTATTTACTCGCACTTCTTAACCGGTGTAAATATTTTACTATCGGTTCATCCACTTCCTGCTTCATTGCCATAAACTTGGTCCTTTCTGCAATCACCAGTCTTTTCTTTGGCCTCATGTTTCCCTCAATAACCTGACTTATTTCTTCGAAAGTCATTTCTTCTAGTTCTCGAGGGTAAACCATTGTAGCAACCTTCATAATCGCTTCACAACCAGCTGTAGCCATGAACAAGTCGGTGATTTAATTTTCCCCTCCTCTGTTTTTGTTGTCTTTCAACTTTTTACATCTTGCATTAGCAGAAAAGCAACGAATCCACATATCTACGTACTCTGGGTCTTCAAGGACCAAAAGAGTATCCTATCGGCGACGCCATTGTTATGTCATGTATGTTGCTAAGTAAGCATTCAACTTCTGTTCTAGTTGGTGTCCATTTATCATATGAGCTACCTGCTCATATGCAAATTATACAAATTTGCATATCACTACAATAAATGCAAGAATAGATAACAAAATGAAAATCCTGTCCAGAACATATTATTATTTCTGTTGTTTTGTTATTAAAAGCCATAACAGTAGCATTGTTCTAGCTATTAAAGCTATTCACATTATATATTTTAATTATTAAAATTAAAATATATAATGATATAATGTGAATTTTTCTTTCTCAAATTTCAGACTTAGTGAATGTCAAATGAATACTTAAACTGTATGATAATAATGAACCTATTCTGGTAAAGAAGGCAGATATTATAGAGACTTCTCCCTTGCCTATGAACTAACCCAGATCATTGAAGAACCCAACCTAGTCCTGGACATGATGTGACAGCAAGCGAACCTCTTCAATCTCTTTCTAACATACTGCCCTGATGAATGCTTAGCAAAAGTTTTAACCTCCATAGGCACATCAGACCATTCTCTAGTCAGTGTCCAAATTGATTCCAAACCAATGACATATCCAGATTTACTGTTCTGTAGAATGTTTTTTCACTATGCAAAGGCAGACTGGAATAGTTTTCAGTCCTATATGAAGGAAGCTCTACTCCCAACCTTTTTCATGTTGCCCCCAAAACTTCAGCCCTCATCTCTGAATGGACCCTTTCTGGAATTAAGTGTTTTATACCGCAAAAAAAAGTTCAGCAAAAAACAAACAGTCAACCCTGAATGCACTGCAGCCATAGCTCACTGGAACCACTACTTCAATATCTATCACAAGGAGTGGTATAATCTGGCTCTTAGTTCATTCAGAACTGCCTGTAATTGCTGTAAGAGAGTTCTGTCCAGACCAAGGTTGAAATGAAACAAACAGGATCTTGATAATTCTGGAAGATCACCAAACATATTATGAACAGAGGCAAAGAAGCTGTGCTTACTATTATAAATGGCCTCTTCGTCATTGTTCCTTGACAGACAAGGCAAAGTTCTTCGCTTTGATATTTGCCTCAAACTCAACATTAGATGACAAGGGCCATTCCTTATCCAACTTCCCACATCTCACTGAGCACAATCTCGGTAATATATTCATTTCAGCATGAGAAGTTTCTCAACTCACCAAAAGCCTTGACCCTAAGAAAGTCACTGGCCCAGACAAAATTATCCCTAATCCTAATGAAGTTATTCAACTGCTACTTGAAGGAGAAATCCTTCCCAAACCTGTTGAAGGAGGCAAGCATATGCTCAGTCTTCAAAAAGTGAGAGTGATCCTCCCCCTCCCAGTATAGACCCATCAGTTTCCTCAGTATCATCAGTAAGCATTTTGAGGCTTTAATCAACAAGGTCATCAAGCAACCTCCTGTGCAATGAGCAGTATGTGGTTCAATCAGACTGATCTGCAGCTGACATCCTAACTACCATTACACACAGACTTAGTGAGGATCTTGATGATACACACCTCAAGGACCCTAGCATTAGATATCTTGAGGGCCTTTGACAAGGTGTGGCACAAAGGTTTGCTACACAAGCTATCCAGCTGTAGAATCTCATTTATAAAATCCTTCCTAACAGGAAAGTAGTTATTAATAACTAGGTAGTTATTAATGTCCAGTTCTCTGAGGCCCTGGAGTTGCTTCCTCTTCTGATTTACATAAATGATCTGCCTAAGAATATACTCAGATCATTTGTAAACATTTATGCCAAGGATAGGATGATATACAGTGGGGAGGGGCACCTCTAAAACTCTTGATGATCAGAGATTGGCATTTGATCTTCTGATCTAACACTAACTTCCCAGTGAGGAGAAAAAAACTGGCTGGTTACATTCAATGCCTTGAAAACCAAACTAGTTACATTCCATCACTGCCAATCAGACCCCAAACTACCGCCAGTCATGATAAACGAATGTCACCACAAGCAGACACCATACCTTAATAGAATACTGGGCCTCAAACTCACACCCAGCCTCAAGTGAGACTCTTATATACGATCAATCACGAAAGATACAGGTAAAATGATCAGCTCCCTCTACCGCTCCAGAACCAGATCAGGCTGAAAATGGAGTACTGTTGTCATATTTGGGCAGGAGTTTCCCAGTTCTCACTTTTCAGTCTTAATAGGGTTCAAAACAGTCTTTGAGTCCTTGTTGGAGAAAAATTATTTTCCACTCTCAAACCTTTCTCTCAATGGTGAGATGTGATGAGCCTCTCACTATTCTATCTTTACTGCCGTGGAAAGTGCTCAGACAAACTACATTTCTTGGTTCTGCCAGATCTAACCTTCACGGTTAAAACCTGCCATGCGAAAGTGTACATTGTAGCAAACCACCCACATTCCCTTTGTTTTCCATTGGCAAGAATTAAGTTCCGCTTGAACAGCTGCTTCTGCGAACCAGTGTTCTGTGGAACAGACTCCTAAGAGGAAGTTGCCCAATCACAACAATCTTAATGTGTTCAAGTCTAGAGTTAACCATTATCTTTCCCTCCTATCTAAATTACCCCTTAATGTAACTCTCTACCTCAAGTGACCCCCGGCCCTTGTACAGGATGAACCTTACTTTAAAAAAAAAAGTTTAAAGTTTATATTTGATGTTGTTTATTTATTTAAATTTATTAACAAAAAAACTAGCTAGTCCAGTGTAACACAAATTCTATTTGAAGAAACTAACCACTGATCCCAATTTATAAGATGCTAAGAGGGAGTATCGCCACTAGCAAAGAATAACAATTTTCTGGAGGACTGTCATGGTGTTAATTGCAAACAATATTTGTATCTGCGAATGTTTTTGAATTCCTTTCTGAAGTGACTATCTTCAAAGAGGTTCTGGGAACCCTTGATAGACTATATATCAAGAAAAAAACAAAATGATCTTGAGACATCTGCTTGCTACTAGGCATCAGCAGCCTCCTGAATCTAGTTATAATTTCAAGGAACTCAACATAGGAAAAAGCTGTATCTTTACAGCCGTCTCAGCTGAGCAGTATCAGACAGAATTGATGAGAGACACTTTCATAATGGACTGCTATCAGTAAACATCCAGAAGGTATATTAATTAGCTAGATCATCAATGGTGGCCCAACATAACACAACATTCACTACCTTGGTGGGTTCTGTAACTACAACAAACAAGAAACTTTCTATTTCTGCAACTCCTTTTCCTCCAGATCTCTAGAAAAATCCAGAAACTATGGCCTTCACTAAATGTACTTGCTTATTCTATGGGGGCAAAATACATCTGTGCCTGAAATGCCCCACTAGAGATGAAAACCATCTGTCTTATGGAAAGAAAGGCCACTGGATCAAAGCTTGTAAAAGTGACAAAAGATAATCTCTGTACCCTGTGCCGTCTCAGCCCAATCTTGTTGCTTTGGTGGATACAGGTAGCTCTAAGAAAGTCATCAATTTGAAAATAGAAAAAGTTAACTGGTGGAAAATCTTTCCATGCGCCAATATAGTAGCAATGGCCAATGCTGCATTGTCAACTTAAGTACTGGGATTTTGCTATGTGGAACTAAAAGTAAAAAGAGTTATTTATGAAAATGTCAAACTTCTAACAATGAAGACTCTATTATGATATAATATTCAACCACAATTTTCTTTGGCAACATTCCCATGTTGAAATACCATTCAGGGGGGCTGAACCACTGTTCAAATGTGGCCTTGTTAAAATTAATATGTCTTACCCAGCTGACTTTTCTAATCTTACACCAGACTGTAAACCTATCGCAGTGAAATCAAGGCATTATTCTAAGGAGGAACAATTGTTCATTAGTGGAGATCAAGTGAATGTTAAAAGGAGGAGTTATAGAGCCAAGCAACTCTCTTTGGAGATCCCAGGTCCTAATCACTGCTACAGAAAACCATAAGAAAAGAATGGTCATTGACTATTCACAAACCATCAACAAATTTATGTTACCAGATTCTTTCCCTCTACCTTGTATAGATGACATGATTGGCCAAAATAGCCAAACATGGAGTGTAAGGCACTCTTGATCGATGAAGCACTTATCACCAAGTAGCTATTAGACCACGTAATAGACCATATATGGCCTTTGAAGCTGGAGGCCGATTGTATCAGTTTCTCAGGATCCCATTTGGTGTAACTAATGGAGTAGTCTGTTTCCAGAGAATCGTAGATGAAATGAGTGAGAAGGAGCAACTAAAAGGCATGTTTGCCTACATTGATAACATAACGGTATGTGGACAGGACCTGTACAAACATGACAAAAACCTAAAACAATTCATGATAGATGTGAAAAAATGCAATTTAACAGTAAATCAGGATAAATGTTTCTTCAGACAGAACAAAATTAAATTGCTTGGCTATATCATCAGTAAGAATTATATGAAACCAGAACAGAAATGTTTAAGATTCCTCTTAAAACTACCGATTCCTCATATCTTATCATTGCTAAGACAGGCACTGGGAATGTTTGTTCACAATGCCCATTGGATTCTGTCATTTTCACATAAAGTCCAACCGTTCACAAAGATTTCTACTTTTCCCCTTCTCCCTCATGCCATCAGGGCATTTGAGGAAATTAAAAGAAAACATCAAAAACGTTGCTGTTACTATTATCAACTCCTCTGTGCCTTTAGTGGTGGAAATGGATGTGCTGGACTCTGCCATTGATGCCTCACTATGACAAGCAGGATGACCTGTAGTTTTCTTCCCTTGAACACTTATACAATGAAAAATCCATAGAAAAAAGAAACCTATGCCATTGTAGAATCTCTTAGAAAATGGCGGCATTACTTACTAGGCAGCCATTTCAAATTAATAACTGATTAAAAGGTTCATTGTATTGTTCAACAATATAGTAACAAGTAAAGTGAAAAACAAGAAAATAGCTCAGTGGTAGATGGAACTTGCCTATTTCTCATTTGATGTAAAAGAAACTATAAGGAACTGCTGAATATGTGCTGAACTAAAACCAAAATTTTAGAGACCCGACATGGTAGCAAAAGCCATGCAACCATATGAGAGGCTTGCTCTGGATTTCAAGGAAGCACTCGCATCTAAAACTAAAAACAAATATATATTAACAGTAATAGATGAATACTCACACTTTGTATTTATGATTCTCTGCCCTGATGTAACAGCAAAACCAGTAATCCAGGCTTTCTGTTTCCTCTACTCCATCTTTGGGTTTGGTTTGGTTTGTTTTACGGCATATCAACCTCAATGAGTTATTTAATGCTGACAATTTTTTTTTCCTGATAATATTTTGTTTTGTCAAAAATCTATTCCTGGTAATATTTTTCCTTCAAAAATGTATTACTGGGAATAATTTTTACAAAGTATTTCTGGTATTAAAACCTATTTTTACACTTTCATAGTTTCTACCCCAGTTTCAGGGTTAACTATTTGCCCATAGCTGGGACCCTAACAGGTGCTATCACCCCGGGTAAAGGTGGACCTGGAAACACCAGCAATTAAGAGGTGGTTCCACACTCCTCAAAACCTCCTGATCAGAGGCCTTGCTGTTGGATGTATTTCATCATCTTACCCAGGATGCAGATGTAGTTTATTGTCATACCCAAGATAGCAGTCTTTGGATTATCTGCCTGTATTCACTTGGACTATGGGACCACCTTTATGTCTGATAGGTCAGACAGTTCTTACATGAACAAGGAATAGCCATTAGTAGGACTACTCCATATAACCTGCAGGGTAACGGTCAGTGTGAGACAAGTACGGGTACTCTATTGATTTTTGGGAAAAGCTAACACTGACTGCCTTACACGCCATGAGATCACTATTATGCACAGTGATGAAGGCCACTCCACACAAAAGATTCTATTCATTCTCAAGAAGATGCTTCACTGTCAATGTAGCTGTCACAACCAAAGATGGTGCTGTTAAAATGCCACATATGCCAGAATAAACAAGAATTTATAATAGATATAGTAGAACTGATAGAAGCAAATCCTCAATATGCCTTAATATGCTATTTTGATGGAAGGCAAGATACAGCCTCCCTAAGAGACCTTGCTCTGACAGAAGGAAGGTGTGGGGCAGAAACCTCCCAAGAGAGATGATGACTTACAATCTCCTAGTCCTAGATCTTTGTGGTATGAATTGAGTGCAGATGATTGATCAATGCTATTAAAACAGGTCCATCCTACCACTAATACTGACAATGAGAGCAAACTAAATTACCAATGGAGAAAGCTGAAAAGTAACAAAGTGAAACTCTCAGACACTGAATCTCAGAAAAACAACACCTCTGAGACCTCCTCTGAACCAGATGATCCTGACAAAGCTGAACCACCATGAAGACCACAAAGGACCTACAAGATGCCTGGGCATCTAAAGGATTTACTCCCAAGATTTGTTGTAGCATTAGAAGTGTTATTTGGAGTTATCTCACTTACAGAATATTACAGGAATTTCATAATGGGATCTTTTATTCAATGAAAGAGCTTAAAATTGTCAAAAAAGTTTGTCATAAAATGTATCCATTAGAACATATTTTACTGGAGTCATTAACGTCATATGTAATTTTTTTTTTAATGCAAATCATGTATTTTTCCTAGTTAGAGCAATTTCTTGCTTTGTTTCCTAATTGAAAATTTAGAAATTTGTAGAAAAGTAACTTCTTAAAACCTATAACATTCTAATGAAATCTGAATTTCTTTTAGAAAATTCCAAAATTTTTACATAGACAAAATGTCTCAACTTTTAAAATGTTTCTATGCCTACAGGCATCATATAATAGCTTTTTTTTAGAATTACTTTTTACTATATTTGGAAAAAAAAGTCAATATCCAAATCATTTAAAATAAAAGCAATTTCTGTTTTTATCCTTTTCTTTTATGAAAAGGATAAAAACAGAAATTGCTTTTATAGAAACTGACTTACAGAATATTATAGGAATTTCGTAATGGGGTCTTTTATTCATTGAAAGAGCTTATAGAGATAAATAATTTCCTATAAAGTTTAATTAACTGTCCTGAAATGTAATATTTATACTGTCAACACTAAATCATAAAAACACAAGTCTATGATGTTTTATGAAACAATAGGAAATCTGACAAACACAATATTTTTTTTTTATCAAAGCTTAATACTTACTTGAATACACTTGTCAGTGCTTTTTCTGATTCATAACATTGATCCAAGTAGTTGATAACTCTATCTCCAGCAATATAGAATAAATTTACTTTATTTTTTTTGCTCTTTTCTACTTTCAGTAATTTTATCACCTGTAGACAAATATGGAAAATGAATTATATTTAATAAAAAATACAAAGTATAGATTTACACTAAAATGATTGCAATACTTGAAGGTATGGTTTACTGGTAGAATGAAGGAATTATCTTTAAGAAGCTCTATTTCAAGAATTTGCTATATAAAAAGGAAAACTTACTCTGTAACATTTTTCTTTTATCTGTTTGTCTAAAACATGAAAGATATAAAATAGTAATATGATTAGCTGTATTAATATGACTGTATTAATCCTTTACTAAGATGAGTTCATTAAGTGGGATTTTGTTGGTAAATATTAATATGAAGAATGTAATAAATATACAAGGTGGAGAAGCAAAACTTACTAAAATAGAATGACCTTAGAAATTCACTTATAAATAAATTCATAAACAGACCTATTAATACTAAAGGATATTAATAAAACTCATAGATTAAATAAAAATGATTAATTTATTAATCTAGCTTTCATTATTTTCAATTAAACTCTCAACACAGCCTAAAAACTGCTTAACTCTTAGCCACAAAGTTCTTGGACAATTTGGCCCACTCTTCCTTTATGGCAGTCTTGAAGGTACTAATGTTAGGATGAGAGAACTTGTTGGTGGCCACTGTACATGAACCAACAAAGTTGGCTTTGCAATAACTAAGTACCTTCTTGGCTGTGTGGCTGGGAGCACTGTCCTTGGTTTACACTAGATAGTTGGCCTTGAGCCATAGTAAAACATGGTACCTCAGAAGTTTGTAGTATGTATCAGCACTGTTATAATATTCATATAGTGCTCATAGATGCTGGTTAGTAAGACTGTAAGGAAAACCCTGAAAACAAAAGGTTGAGTGAAGAAGGGTTTAATCACATGAGAACATGGATTGAGAATACAGTAGTTCAGTGTGACAACAGTTAGGGTGGACCTGGGAACAACAGCAATTAAGAGGTGGTTCCAATTTGTACTGTTTGATTTCCAGTGGATCAGCAAACAAAAAACAATGACATTATTCAACTCTTGTTAGCTACAGAATAAACCCACTAGACCTTATGATCTTAAATGGGTGTAGCAGTGACTGAGACTGTCAAAGACAAAGAAATAACTCCTACACCAATACCAAAAATTAATACCATGGCCATGAAGGTTCTAACTGATTTCTGTTTCTTATTATTAGAAGAAAAAGCGAGAGTAGAATATCATGGCAGCAAGAGAAATAGACAATCAAGTGGGCCCACATAGACTAATGGCCAACAGGATTGAAAACACCCATCTTTATGGATAGAGCCATGAAACATTGCTCTTGAATCAATGCAATAAGGAAGAAGGCTCATATATATGATCTATCTGAAATAGATATGATCATGTTGCCATATGATTACTCAGAGAGCACTATCACAAAGTGGCTAAGGGACTTTTTGAAGAGAAATAAGAAACTGACTTACAGAATATTATAGGAATTTCGTAATGGGGTCTTTTATTCATTGAAAGAGCTTAAAATTGTCAAAAAAGTTTGTCATAAAATGTATCCATTAGAACATATTTTACTGGAGTCATTAATGTCATATGTAATTTTTTTTTTTAATGTAAATAATGTATTTTTCCTAGTTAGAGCAATTTTTTCCTTTGTTTCCTAATTGAAAATTTAGAAATTTGTAGAAAAGTAACTTCTTAAAACCTATAACATTCTAATGAAATCTGAATTTCTTTTAGAAAATTCCAAAATTTTTACATAGACAAAATGTCTCAACTTTTAAAATGTTTCTATGCCTACAGGCATCATATAATAGCTTTTTTTTAGAATTACTATATTTGGAAAAAAAAGTCAATATCCAAATCATTTAAAATAAAAGCAATTTCTGTTTTTATCCTTTTCATAAAACATAGAGATAAATAATTTCCTATAAAGTTTAATTAACTGTCCTGAAATGTAATATTTATACTGTCAACACTAAATCATAAAAACACAAGTCTATGATGTTTTATGAAACAATAGAAAATATGACAAACACAATATTTTTTTTTTATCAAAGCTTAATATTTACTTGAATACACTTGTCAGTGCTTTTTGAAGAGAAATAAGAAACTGACATGGTAGGAGATAGAATCTGAGATCAGTAAACAATTAGGAAGTTTTGCTAATATGACTAAAGTTGCAATGGCTTTGGTTGGAATGAGTCAAAAAGTTGGGGAGTCCATAGAAGCATTATTGGGTAGAATTTCAGCTTTAGCAAAGATAGCTTATATAAACTTGGATAAAAGGAGTGATCCTGTAATTCAGGTCCAATTAGCAGAATTCTTTACAGATGTATAATGGAATCTGTTGATAAGGGAAGATGTAACAAGGGATGATCCAAATATGCTGGATGAAGAATTTGTGTCAGTGAAAAGGAGAGAAAGTCTGTAGGAGTGTAAAAGAACAATTGCAATTCCTCAGAAAGTCACAATGTACTCATGTGCAAACTCGCAAGGTTCTCTCTCAAGCAGGAAAAGTCAATTGCTTTTATAGCAGTTTGTTGAACCCTTTATGGTTTGCTATTCATGGAGCATGAAAATGGATTAGCCTATTTTTCTACACTCAGTGAAACTTGAACCAAGATTGCTTTAATGTATTGCATTTACATGAACTTGCTGACTGCATTCAATCGAGAGGCATTTTTCTCCTTTTTCTGTATCTTTCTTTTTCCTTTTTCCTGCAAAAACAGCATGAAACAGAAAAGTATTCTGGCCTTTGTGGTATGTCATCATTTTCTCTTGCGAACTACCCCCTGATCTCATGATCATGATTTCAGATATGGCAACTGGGTGTGGGTCTTTTAATTTTGGTACTCTGTTGTAGGGGGACTTCTGGGAACTTGCTTTTCAATGAGTTATCCTGCTCATCTGGCTCAGGTCCTGAGTTGTTTCATAACATTGGATGCCTCAATTCCAAATACTTTTGCACTTTCAGAGGATATATTTGATGTATTGTCTGTGTTGCTCTCTGATGTAATGGAGACAACATTGGGGCAAAGATCTTTCAGTTGGCACGGCATTCTATCAATCAAAATTGTGTGTGGACTGCTGATACCAGTTACACACCCCATCTGATATCTCAAAGTACATTGATTGCACAGGTCTCCCACTTCATACAGCATGTGCTCTTTCTGATGTGGTAGTGGAAAAGTTGAACCAATTCCTTTTTCTCTAACTTGATAGTGATAGATCATGTCAGAGGGCACAAAATGGAGGAGTTGTTACCTTACTGTGTGACATGATACCAGTAGACTGTCTCCATGATCAAGCATTGCTTTCTGGCAGCAACTCTTTTAATGCTGCAATAGCATCTCTCAATTATACTGTTGCCTGCAGGAACATATGCACATCAGAAGTTGAGCTGGACATGCCACTTCACTAAAATATTTTTTGACCAGTTGGCTATCAAACACAATATCCTTATCCATTAAAAGTTGAGTTGTAAAAGAGGGCCTCTAAATGATGGATGATGCCTATAGAATTCTGTTGATGCAAGGATTGCCAAATTGCAAATTGGCTAGGCTCACAATCAGTATAAGGCAGTGTCTTCCATTATAGTTCCCCAGATTCCCAGATTCATTCAGCTTGCCTCACAGCCAATGTATTGGGGCTGGGTTGATTGGTTGGCATTCCTTGCATCCTAACTACTACCTTGACATCTGCCTTCGAAACCAGGTGTGACACTATTTAGCTATGGTAATTGGCTAACTAATTAAGCATAGAAATTAAAATACTTAAGGCGTGAAAGAGCTATATCAAGACAGACCAAGCAACATTTTTTTTTTAACAAAAAAAAAATGATAGGAAAAGATTTTATTTCATTTACGAAGAAAGATACTTTTTTCGCAGAAGACAGAAAATCTGTAAGAGAAAACCAGATTTCAGATTCTGTCAGAATTAATTAATGTCATGATCACATGACACGGCAAGGAAACAGAATTCTAAAAGATAAACAAAGCCGGGCCACGCATGCGACCGCCCAGGAATTTCATTGAGACCACCCTAAAAGAATAGCCATTAATTATCATTTATCATTCATAATTATTATTTAGTTTTGGTTCTTGTGTCCAGCGAGGAGACCCATCTGTTGTATTTACAGGTCTTGACATGAGAATAGAGAGTCAAGAAGGAGATCATTGTTATTGTCAGACATGGTGACTCGAAAATGAGCATCTGGTGACATGAAAATTTTAAGACATGAGAAAAATAAAGAATTTGTTTATCAAGTAAAAACAACCACCCAGTTTAAAAGTTGACTAGCAGTGATTAATAAATCGGTGGAGATTCTGCTAAGTGGATTATGGGTGGCTCAGGATAAGATAAAATTTTAATTATGGCCACGTGGAATTCATAAGAATTCTGACCGATAGAAAAGAAGGAAAGAAAAGAAAAGAGAATTTTTTTTTTCTGGACGATAATTTTAAGAAGGCCAAATCTAGCCACACCTATGCTGCCGAGCAATCATTGGCTGAGTGGTGGCATGAGTGATAGGCGAAGGAAGTATGAGAAAGGCGGGGAAGTTGTTGACACCCACCAAGAGGATTGGCATGAGATACCAATATGAGAAAGGAGGAATCTAGGAGGATAATTCTCCTCCGACCTCTCCTCACGGACGAGGGAGAAAACCCCCAAAAGGGAAAGTGATTAGCTTCCAAAAATGGGAAGTAATAAATTTTCCTGTCCTGGGGACAAAGAAAATTTTTGTTGGGAATTGAGAATTGTCAAAGAACTCAAACCATGACAGGCCCCAACCCGGTTTTGGTCAGTGTCCATATAAATGAACATCCCTGGGCATTCAGAGTTGAGTTGGGTTGGAGATCGAAGACACAGACACAGATCGACAGAGAACTGTTGGGCTCAGAGAATAACACCTCGCAGGAGCTGACCGAGATTTCCACATCTTTTTTGACTTAGTTTTCCTACCAAAAGCAAGTTTTTATTGACGGACGACTTAAGATACCATAACTTGCTTAAGAAACACAAAAAGTGTCATGAATCCATAAAAACAGGCCGGGAGAGAAACACACACCTGTATTCAACAGATAGATAAAGTTAATTGTTATTTCTCAACATATTTGAACTTCGTGAGTTGTTTTATTATTTTTCTTTTACTTACACTTGTGCGGTAACACCTTTACCCCAGATTCAGCTTGCACTACGGCCCAACACCTGATTGATTTCATCTACCTAAGATCAAAATCACAACATGGGTAGGTTAGACTTGAGATCAAAGCAATTACTTCGGTGACCAAGTGTTGGAGGCGAGCTGAGAACGACAAAGTTGGTATCGAACCGGAAACGACCAGATTGACCGGGGCACAGGCTGGTGGCAGCGACAACGAGTCAACCCCAAATGCTGGTGGAAGAAACCTTACAGCTTTGTGCTGCAACTGCGAGTTGACCACAGGACAACGGCGCAGTGTCATATATTGACATCACGACCAGTGGATGTCCCATATTGGCGCTGGCGCTACGACTGCAACTACCGGTGCGTTTCACACAGGGTATGAACCTGCTTTACAACATGTAATGTGTGCGTGATGACAGAATGCCCACTTTGGTAGTGTACAGCCTTCATTAGGACAGGATCAGTTGCATCCATTGATGCAGGACAAGAGGATCCAATTTTTTACTGCATCTAGCCATTTTTGTGGGACTGATCAGTCTGTCTGTCTGATTCTGGTCTGATCTGACCAACATCACATCCACAGGCAGTTCATACTCATTCACTAACTTCTCCAGAATATTGAGGCATCTTCTGATGAGCATTTCATTTGCAGCTTTTGTGTGCATTCTAGCATTTGCCATGAGCATGTTGGGCACTCACCAATGGACACACGCAGACTCTGTGAAGAGATGCATTTTGGTTGTGTCCCACTCGAGTGCTAGGTTGACTCCTTTCATCATGGCTTTAAGCTCTGCCAAGATCTTGTTTGTGTGTCCTTCACTAGATGCAGCCAGAATGCATCAATGACAACTCTGAGTTTCAGTGCTTGAATTAACCCTCAGCTCCAACATATATTCATCTACACACTAATTTCTGTGTGCAGGGTCATTGCAATGTATTCTAGCAATGAGTTTTGCAATCATGCTTTTAAGAAGGAGATCATTTACCTTGTCATCCCAACCAGCTGTTACTACTGTTGCTCTACACTTGATAAAAGCTGTTGCAACTCTGAGCCATCTACAAATATGGAGATCTCCCACCAGTTTCTCACAAAGCAAAATACAGTGCAGCAGATTATTAGCTCTGATAATCAGGTAATTCTGGAACATCACTTCCATGCTTCCAGTAGAAAATGTTGTGCTCCCATCAGGTATACAAGTCAAGCACTCATTTTTAACTGCTCTGGCTCCTGACATGTCAACTCATAGCCCAGATACCACAGATGCCATAGTTTCATTGACATTTCATCTATATATACCGGTGTTGCTTGTTGAATGGTGTTGTTTTCTGAAAGTGCTGCATCCACGATTGATTTCATTATTGCTGGCACCACATTTAGTTAAACATTTCGGGTTAAACAGTACTTGCACTCCTTGAAAAGAACAGCTACTTGCAAGTAAGACTTCTGCAGGTTAAGGATAGAGACAATATAGCCTTTTTGTCACCACTCCTGTGCATGTACATTGGCATCAGCTGTCTGAGTGTCAGTACACTTATTCAGCTCATGGTAATCCAACACCGGACAAACATTCACCTTATTCTCTTGCACCATTTCCATCAATAGGATCAGGCTTCTGAAGGGACCTAGTTCTTTTACAGGGTATGGTAAGAACTATCCATTGTCTAGCCATGTTTGCAATTCTTGTTCATATTCCTCTCTGACATAAGATACTCAGGCAGCATATTTTTTCAGTTGTTTTTCATTTGTCCATTTCTAGGTTTCCCATTTCAAAGACTGTGACTTTAACTGGGTTCATGTCATCAATTTTAAGCTCTATGGTACCAATTCTTCAACTTTTAAGAACCTCTCCATTGGCTGTCAGTACATTCACATTCCAAGTTATTCATGAGAGAGCAGGAACAGCCCAAATCCACTAATAATATTTATTGTATAAAAATATACAGTTAAGGCACAAGGCTGAAAAGGGGGATGCCATACATGGTATCTCATTTATGTGCAACTGTGTTCTTTGGAGCACCTAATTTATTTATTTTTTGAGGGGGAGATCACCGATGTGTTGTCTCCTTGTCTGATTTACTGGCACTGCTACAATATGACCTAGTCCTTGACATCAAAAATACCATACTTCGTTTTTGCAGCTCTTTTGTTGATGGATAATGCCTCTCTCTGCAGGTCAATATTTGCAATCCTAGGCATAATGATTAAGTCTGGAAGGTCTGTTTCGATTGGATGAGTGGTTGCTGTTCCTGGTTCTTCAGTTGTCATTTCATTTTTCATAATCACACAGTCCCTAGCCAGTAGTTGACTTATATTCATCTTGTCCATTCTTGATGACAATTGCAGTGTTTAACATGATTTAGCAATTCTGTCACAAAACTCATGTCAATTCCTGTTCCAATATTCCCTCAAACAGCAAAACAAAGATGTATGGTATATACTTGCATATCATGCAACTTTTGAAGACCTAATTTTGAAGCTAATTTTAAGGAGATCACATCATACACAAGATATAAAATTAGAGTATGTACTGTTGGCCCTGGCTACGCCATTGACCAAAGTACAAGTCCATTTATTGTAGTCAAATTAGCTTCAAAATTAGGTCTTCAAAAGTAGCATGATATGCGAGTATATTTGGTATATCAACAGACTCTCCAGAGCATAGATGAAAAACCATAAACTGTTTGTAAGCTATGATTTTGCCTGTCACAAAAGCAATTCGTAGTCCTTTCTTTATTTCTGTGACATCTGACTTTTCCTCCTCATTAAGCTGTTGGCGAAGGCCCCATTGCTCACATGAAGTGGAATAATGTGTTCCTGCACATTCTGCAAACAGATTCTGCTTTTTTGAGACATTCAAGTACAGGTGGTCTCATAGATGCACTGTCAAATTCAAAAATCAGTTTCAGGTCAAACAGCTTATCTGACATCTTAAAGGTTATCAGAATATCTTAAATAAAAGAATGAAAGCAATTCCTGAGAAAGTCACAATGTCCACTGTACACACACACAGACTCATAAGGTTCTCTCTCAGGCAGGAAAAGTCTTAATCTCTGATCACCGCTTTACTGATGGTAGAGAAAAATGACTTAATGCCCAGCTACCAGTGGGTAAATATTTGTAACTATTTTTATATCTACCATGAAACATCGCATACCAATTATTTGCAAATTTTGACTCAGGAGCTCAGACAGAAGAGTTAAAATTGTTCAGGAATGCAGGGCTCACAGGGTTAATAAGCAGTTTGTTGAACACTTTATGGTTTGCTATTCATGGATCATGGAAATGAATTAGCCTATTTTTCTAAGCAATCCATTCCACTCAGTGAAACTTAAACCAAAATTGTTTTTTAAGCAATTGTGATTTAAGTTTCACTAAGTGGAATGGATCTCATTTACATGGGCTCACTGATCTCATTCAATGGAAAGGCATTTTTTTTCTTTTTCCTGCAAAAGCAGCATGTAACACCAAAGTATTTTGACTGTTAGGGATGTCACCATTTTCTTCTGTACTGAGAGAGACTGGGATGGTTAGGTGGGAGGAGTCAGGTGAGAGCTGTTGATCTGAATGAAAAACTAAGGGTGTGCTTTGGTGAAGTTTGGGAAAGAGAGGCAACCAAAAGTGATGCTTGGTTGATTTGGAAAGAAACTATATCTCCATACCAATGGGGGTTTGTGTGCATCATATGTCATCAAAGTGGTTGTCAGGCAAAACACTGTCCCAATATTAAGAGAACTTTTGCTGGAGGCTGCAGATTGGAGAAAGTCAAGGTCATATAGGAAGAGAGTGCATGTACCCAAAAAGGAATAAAAGTAGAGAAAAAGGAAAAATACCTCCTTCCATGAAAAACATGAATTCTGGTGTTTAAAGGATGGATTTACTCAAGATCTCTTCCAGTGAAAAGAAAGGAAGGTTGAGTGGTTGAAGAAAATATAATAGACTTCCAAAAGAAAGTAATTAAGTGTTGGACTTGTGGTAAGATAGGTCATTTAGCAAGGCATTGTTATGAAGTAGTATGCTTCAGGTATGAAAAAAAGGCATACATAAAAGTGAATTACACCATGAAGCAAAAAAGGATTGAGATGTTGAAGCTTGTGATGAAAAAAAGATATATTATGTGCAACTGCTGGGAAATGACACATGAACATAAGTGCAAAGTGAATCAGAATCTAGCAGTAAACCAAAGGTAAGCAGAAAGGGTGAGAACTTGATCTATCACTTTTGTAATATTGGACAAGTTACTGGGCAAAATAAAAAAGAACGTAAGTTAATGTCTTGAAACTAGCTGAGATCAAGAAATGGGTCATATCTGCATCAACACAACTGGAGAGACCACTGCAAGGGGTGACTTTAACTGAATCACAATATAAGGTAGAAAAAACTAACTCTGGGTTGGAAGTAGAACTAAGTCCTTAGAGTTTGCAAGTAAATACTAGTGAAACAGCAACAGAGAGCTCTGCCTCAGTGGATGCAGAAGATTGGGATACTGATGATGAATAGCTGAATAGAAAAGGAAACAAGTAGAACAGAATGCACAGGTGGATGAGGAAGAATTATCTCTGAAAAAAAGTTTAAGAAGTGATAGTGAGATGATTAGGGATTTGACTCCTGAAGGGCAGAGTTTTAAAAAAACAGATGGATCAGAGAAGTCTGAAGCCAAGAGAACTTGAGAAGACCAGATAAATTTGGAATAATAATGAGATTACCCTGGGTCATGACACTATAATCTTTTTTTAAATAATAGGAAGATTAAAAATAAACATTTATGAAGGTGATTCTAGAGGAATGAAGCTCCTGTTATTTTTGAAGGATACCTTACTTTTAAAGGAATATTCTTTTTGTAGTGTTGATAATGACTGACATGTTGAGACATACAGAGAATATCATTTTCAAAAAGTCCAGTGAAATGACTATAATCCGATCCAAGTGGATAATAACCTTTGTGATAAATTTAAAGCCATATGAAAATTTGTTAGAGAAACTGAAAGATGAAATAGAGTGAGCAAGAAATACCGGTGAAAATGTAGCTAGTGGATAACAAAAAGCTGAAGAAGCTAAGCTACTTAGTATACACTCAAGCATGAAAATATGCTGATGACTAGGCAATACAACAAGATATCTGTGTGAGAAAAGAACAGTAGTACCCATAGTAGTGAAGGCCTTTGGGACAGTATTGGAAGATGATCTGAATGTGGCTAAAAGAAAGCTGAACACATTGGAAAATGATCAGAAGAAATTAGCTCAAGTAACAAAAGACAGTGTAATAGTTCTAAATGTAACTAGAATTTATGTGGCCAAAAATAAACATAGTATCAATTGGTTGGTTAACACAGTATGGAGCTTGGGCTTGGATTTCGAGAATGTAACCCTGGCAGTGGAAGCCAAGATTAGGAAGCTGGATACATTTCTTCAACAATACTTAAAATTGTTGGCAGTAAATGAGAAACTTCACCAATAATTGCAATCATTATTGTTATCACTAGAACACATCAGAGTGCAGTTTGATGTGCTGTTTCTGGGATATTTATCTCTGAGCATAGTGATCCTGGAGCATTTCAGAAATTTATTGCTCAGAATCCAATTAGAATAACTGCATTGGTTGAGATTGCCTACCAATCCAACAGGTAAACTGTGACATTATTATAGTCCACTGGGATGTACCATTCATAAATAAAGTTCAACTGTTAGTGATAGTGTCATTTCCATTTAGACAGAGAAAGTACATTTGAAGTAATAAATTTACTCATTCCTTACTCAATAGTAGAGAGAAGGAAAGGTGGTTGCAAAAATAGTTTGGAAGCAGAAAACAGCTTTCAATATGGCTTGAAAAAAATTCATATTGTTGAAGTATGATGAGGCTGTACAGTGTAAAATGAATATGCTGGACATATGCCCATCAAAGAATCCTATTTATACCAACAGTGAATATGAATTATATGTAATGCAGTTATTCAGGAGAGATGAAAAGCTATAAAAGAGAATTGCCAGAGAGAGGTGATAGAGAAATGCTACCAAAGGTAGTGGAATTGTTGGATATATCAGCAATATCTCTTGAGAAAAAATTAGAATTATTGAAACTATACGAAGGTGATCTCACTGGAAATATTTAAACAGATCCACTTTTGGCTATGGGTTGTTTGGCTTACAATGAATACATAATATCGTTGCCTTATTAGTAATCAGAAGAAAGGTTTCAATGCAGAGTTTCTTTACTAGCTTTTGTAGATGTGCCATCTAGTAAATGGACTGGGTTGTGAGAACCACTTGCTACAAAATTTCATGAGATTTAGGCCCATGAGATCCCAAAGCTATTAGGTCTGATAAGAAAAGTGAATTTATAGCAGTTAGTGGACAAACTTAGAATGGTAACAGAAAGGGAACCTACTAGAAGTAATTTGATTAACTGATCTGGTAGCATGTTCAACTGTGACAGGAATAATTATGTTACTTTTCATAACCACTGTAATATTAATATATAAATTAAAGATATCAAGTGAAAAAGACTCTGAAAATGTGATGGCAAGAAGGAAGAGCAGTTGGAGATGAAAAAGACCACTTTGGATGTTGGAGATGAAGAGCCACCAGCACAATGACTTGAAATGGTGACAGTGGAATCATGTATGTAGATAAGTGAGACAAGAAAAGAACTTTTAAAGTTGAACTTTGAGTCTATAAATATGTTTGTTTGCCTGCATATAGTCCTTCTTTTCAAGGATGCACGCAAATGCACGCAGTCCTACCATGAATAGAAGAATGTGGATAGCATGTGTTTAGTTTTCTGTCTGGGTTTTTGTGTAGAGGTGAGACAAGGACAACGAGCATGTCGGAGTTACCTCCTCCTTCAATCCTTAAACTGGCAGAGGAACAGGTCATTTCAACCTTGACCTCTCATTCGTGCTCCCTATATACTGTTAACCCGTAGGAGAGACTAGCAAGTTCCCTTTTTAGTTAAGTTATATTATAAACCTAGTTGTAATATACTGCTAGACATTTTTAGGCCATAGTTCCCTTTAGCTAACCTCGACGTATTTTATTATAGAGACTTTACTGTTAGCTTATCCAATTCACTTGCTGGTCTCCCTTACCACAAGACAGTGGCTTCTCACTAAATACGAGGTTGGCGACTGAAGCGTTCTGTCGTCCATGTTGCTTCACCGTCAGATTTAACGTCTTCAAAAATGTTAGTGGGCCTCTCGTGACCTCATTCACCCTTGTGTGATACGGGGGCGCTCGGGGGTCTGCTACAAGCATATGTACACAAGTTTCTTGCTAGAAGGCTAGCAAAGAAAAAGAGAAGAGGAGTTAGTATATTGAACTAAAGAAGTTAATACTCCTTATTCAAAATTTTCTATCAAGGGAGATTACTAGGTAAATATGTCTCCCTTCCTTTATTGAAAAATAGTTGGTCAGTACTTTCAATTACAGTATATGAGTTTTATAGTCTTTGGTTCTGCCTGTGCAATGATGTCATACCTCAAAGAAAGATTGCATTTTATCTTTGTGAATGTTTCATAGATCTAGTCTCTGTGGTGTTTTGATTGTTTTGTTAGTATGGCTTAGTGCATTACTTGTGTGGAGATGGTTGTACTGTTTTGTTTGTGGTGAAGGTGAGGTGTCAGATGAGTGTGGTGCATTGTCTGGTATTGTCAGTGGGTGGTTGCTATCAATGTTGAGATCAGTTCTGGCAGTTCTGAGAAATTTTAGGTTCTTGTGATGATGTTTACATTATTGTGTTTTTTCTAGGTACAATCTCAGCTCTTTTGTGGCTTGTATGATGACACCTAGTTCCCATAGTTTTGTATTGTGGCCTTGTCGGAGTTACCTCCTCCTCCTATCCTTGAACCGGCTGAGGAACAGGTCATTTCGACCTTGACCTCTCATTCATGCTCCTTACACACTGTTAACACGTCGGAGGGACTAGCAAATCCCCTTTTTAGTTAGGTTATATTACAAACCTAGTTGTAATATACTACTAGTCATTTTTAGACATTAGTTCTCTTTAGTTAACCTTGTAGCATTTTATTATAGAGACTTTTCGGTTAGCTTAGCCAATTTCTCTTGCTGGTCCCCCGCGTCACAAGACAGTGATTTCTCCCTAGATTCTCGGGAGGCTGTCGGCGGCCGCAACGGTCGTCTACGCAGGCCCCTTGGCCTTCATTGGCCAAGGGCGCCGATCTACGGGCTGTACGCTCCCACTTTTTTTTGTCTGCCAACTTGACGATAGTTGGGAACTTTCTTTCTCTCTCTCTCTCTCCTTCCCAACACGTCAAGTTGGCATCCCGGCAATGACAAACAACAAGTTGGCAACACGAATTGCAGCAACTAGTTGGCACCCCGGCAACGACTCAGCTTCAACCAACAACGATCATCCTGGCATCAACCAACATCAACTTCAACAACCACCAAGCGATCATCCTGGCAACAACCCACATCAGCTTCAACCCCCAACAACGATGATCCTAGCAACTACCAACGCCAACCTCGACCATCAATGCCTGCAGCCTTCCAGCTCACCCCTGCAGCATCCGGCTCACCCCTGCAGCATCCGGCTCACTCCCGCAGCATCTGGCTCACTCCCGCAGCATCCGGCTCACCCCTGCAGTTTCCAGCTCACCCCTGCAGCATCCGGCTCACTCCTGCAGTATCCAGCACTCGTGCAACTTCTGCAGCTTCCAGCACTCCTGCAGCTTCCAGCACCTCCACCGTTTCCGACCATCTTCATTTGCTTTTCCTTTTAAAATAAACCTCTATATATCACACATATCCTCGTTCTGTCGTCCATATTGTTTCACCGTCAGATTTAACGACCTTCAAAAATGTCAGCGGGCCTCTTGTGACCTCGTTCACCCCTTTCTGTGAAACGGGGCCACTGGACCGCCCGCTACAGCCTTGTGTATAGACTTGTTGACCTGTAGACAGTGAGACATGCTGTTGTTTGTTCAGCTTGTCATGATGTTCCTTTACTCGGTTTTTACTTTGCTGCAAGCAGTCTAGTGTGTGTTTGTTTCTTGGCTCCTGTAGGTATTTGTTGCCATAGCAAAGAGATCAGTACTTACGTATTGCCAGGGGTAGAATGGGGTTTCATGTTGTAGTAGCATATCTGTTTGAGTGTTTGGCTGGTATTTTTAGCATGTTAGGCATTTTGTAACCATGTTTTCCATGGCTGTTTAAAACCCTTGTTTTTGTCATAGGAAAATACAACATGGCACATAAACAAAATATTTGTTGAAAAATCCCATTCGTCAGTAACATTTTAAACACCTCATAGAAGTTCTTAAAGCAAGCCTGTGCCAAACTGTTTTCCTGAATCCTTGATGACTTGGCTGTCCGAAAATGAGAACATCAAGACAAAATAATGGAAATTGACTGTGAAAAACACAATTATGCGCAACAAATTTTCGATCAACATTATAGGTTGGTTGGTTAGGTTTTATGGCATATCAACCACTGTAGGTCATTTAATGCCAAATTAAGTTATATATATATATATATATATATATATATATATATATATATATATATATATATATATACACACATTAAATGTATAGCTGGCAACATAATTTTTTCAGAAACGTATAGCTGGCAACATTATTTTTCCAGAAACGTATAGCTGGCAACATTATTTTTTCAAAAACGTAGTGAGGTTTAGGAATTTGTTTTATTAACTTGTTAAATTTAATATCATTAATAGTCTCATGTGGTGGAATATAGATAGAACAGATATTTACTGTTTTTTGCAATGTTGTTTTGTCAGCAATTATTTGGAGTTCACTATCTATGGTTATTTGGTGTTGAGGTATGTCTAGGATCAATACACCTCCAGAAGCTCTGTGTCCATCTTTGTGTAAGTGATTGTATGAATTGTAATTTTTAATGTTTAGCTGGTTTTTCTTAAAGGCATACAACTTTGAGGTTATATTTATTGAGGAGTATTAGAAGTTCTTCATAGTTGGCTCTAAATCCTCTGCAGTTCCATTGTAGAATTGAATTATTTTGCAGTTTCATTATGTTAAATTAGATTTATTGTTTTTCCTAGATTTGTTTATATTGCTCAGTTTTACAGTCTCCATTCTTTCTATCAAGCTAAATCTATTTTTGGTATCAACCTTTGATATTGATAATTCTGTAGATTAACTTGTCAAGTTCGACAACTTTACCCGTTCCTGTGAGGATGAAGTTTGAGTATTGTCTATTTTAGATTGTAGGGCACGTTCTGTCTTATCATTGTTTGGTTCGGGGTTTAATGTTTGATTTTTCACAAGATTGTCACTTTTATAAGTAGGAGGACAGCTTGATGATTTCTGTGACTTTTGTTTCTTAGGAGAAGTGGTTTGTGTCTGTGCTGTTGTTTTTGTAGTCGTTTTAGTGGAAGATTCTCTTTGTCCGCAGGATTACTTTGAGTAGTTGGTGTTTCTGAAACTGTAGCTGTATTGTTTTTATCAAGACCACGCAAGGCTTTTATCTTATTAATAAAATAGTCCCAGTCTCCCAGGTTCAGCTGCATTAATGTTTTGACAAATTCTTCATATTTGTTCTGGTGTTTTTTTTCCTGATGGACTACTTGACTACGTGTGATAGTGTTCAACCCTACTACCATCTTCTGTGCTTCTTGGTAAGAAATATTATTTTTGTGCTTTATTGATAGAATTTCCTTTTCCCTTCTCCAACTGTCGCAAGATCTTGTCTTGACCGGATGATCATCACCACAGTTAGCACATTTATTGGGAAATTCACATTCATTCATGTGATGGTCAGGATCTTTTTGGCCCCCTTCCCACACACCTCTTGCCCTCTACACGTATCTTCATGATGTCCATATTTTAAACATTTATAACATCTCAGAGGGTTAGGCGCAAACTGCTCGACCCTCTCCATGGTATAACCTACTTTAATTTTCTCTGGTATTTTTGGTGAGTTAAATGTCATTATATAGGTGTTTGTTTCTATCATTTTACCTTCTTTTTTTAGTGAAATTCGTTTAACATCAATGACATCTTGTTTTTTCAACTCTTTCTTAATTACTTCTGTTAATCAACGTAAAGTTGTTCCCTTTGTACCTTCTCCATGAGTGAGGTATGATTGAGGTGGAAACGCAGGGGTAAGGACAGTTGGTTACCACCACGTGGTGTTGGAAGGTCGCTAAATAAATTCTCTCTCCACACACAAGTCTTGTTGGAGTCATTTATTTAATTCACAACTTCTATTGTACATAAAGATAGTTCTTTGCTTCTCACAACCCCCTTACTTGTGTTCAGGGATTTGTGAGGGTATGTTTTTACTGGAACGTTGTGGAACATAGTCATTTTTAGTAGAAAATCTGCATGTTTCTTCTTTTCTACTTCAACAAGCAGTGTCTCATTTTTCAATTTCTTGACAGTTAAAGGTGTTAAGTTGCCTGATATCACCTTTTCTATTATAAAGGGAGATAAATTTGTGATTGGTGAGCTACATGACTCTATAACAACAAATCTAGGAAAGGATGATTTCGTTTCATTCTCTGAAGAAGAATCAGATTCTATATAATTGCATTTAAGTTTTTTAGGCATTACGGATCACCACCCACGGCCAACAGGTGGCCCCATTGAGAGGCTTTTACTCTCTGCAGGGGGGCAGTCGACATATTCAGACACCCTGCCAACAGGGAGAAGGGCCTATTTAACCCATAAGTGGGACCCTAGCTGTTGGACTTAGTTTATTGTTTTACCCAGGATGCGGATGCAGTTCATCGTCATGTTGACCTTTTTTTTTACTCTTTGCTCTTATCTGGGAGTAGTGGGTTTTATTACAAGCTGATGACAACTTGTTCTAAACGTTTATTGCTGGCTGGCTGGCTGACCTTTGACCCAAACATGTCAAAGTCAATTTAGCTTAATTTTCTTATCACTGCTATTTTTTTGAAAAAGAAAAAACAAAGAAAACCCAAAAACTTTTGGTTTCTGGTGGTCAGGAAATGCAGATAAATCTTTCGCCTGTTACTAAAGATTTCCGTGGCCTGGTGTCAATTTTTTGAACCTCTGGCAGTCATATAATTGAAAATTACCAATGTACTTTGTCACATTTTGACCCTCTAGGGATGTTGATTTCCTTCAAAACTCTCAATTTTATGTCTGAAATATGATTTAGGATTTCTGATTCCCCAATAAAAATGGTTAATTTTCCATTAATGGGAAAATCTTTGTTTAGGACTAGAAAAAATGAAAAATTTTCACTATTTTTTCAAATTTTACCCCCTGAAAAAAGTTTTGAGTCATTTACAACAGCCAATTACTTTTATATGAAAGAATATATCCTTTGCTTTCAGAAAATACCTAGTTTCATGGGGTTCAGATCAAAAGTTTCCTTGATATTTGTTTAGATGATGATAAAACAGTTATTTTTCAATATTTTACTCCTATAAATATATATATATATATATGAAAGTCCATTTTTTCAGAGAAAATAAGCTGTGACAAAATGACTTTTGCCATTTTTGTGATGATTTTTACTTGGGATAGAAAATCTTTACCATAGCAAACCTGAATTGACTTTATTTAAGTTCAGTGGGGCTATAAGAAACCTCAAACAGCTGTGTTTCAATGTCTCAATTGATCCCTCCCCATTATATTGCCATTCTTGCTCTCACCATTTTTTCTTGATCCCCTGGTATGATGATGCATGTAATTTCTGTACTATGTCTGGTCGAGGTGACACTGGTATTATTATCTTGTTCTCCTTCAACAGAACATCATCCTGTATTCCCACTTCATCTCTAAAGTTCCAAGAGGGCAATAGAGTATGTGGACAGCTGCTTCTGTCTGATGGCCATCCTGAAATGATGATATTTGTTAACTCCCTTAGAGTAGGATCCTCCATAGTTTTGTCTTTCACAGTCTGTAACCGTGTTGGAGATGCATTTAGCTGCTGATTCAGTATGTGTATATTGAGATCAATACCTCTATCTAGCGTTGCTGGTCTTGGAGATACCCCTGATAAGAAGTCTGCTACGGGGATATTTTTGTTTGGCTGTACTTTATCGTGAAGTCATACCCTTCCACTTTTAGTAACATTCTTGCTAGTCTTGGTGGTGCTTGTGCCAAATTCTTCAATGCTATTGACTCTAGTGGTTTGTGGTCAAGAGTGTACAGTCACCTTGTGTCCCCACATATAGTGATGGAATCTTTCTAGTCCAAATACGACAGTTAACATTTCTCTCTCAATGTTGGAGTATCAGGTTTCTGGTCCTGTTAGTGTCTTCCTGGTGAACACTACAAGTATTTGATCCTGTAGCAGTGCTGCTCCCAGCCCTGTAGTTGAGGCATCAACCTGTAGTGTTATAGGTGTCTTTGAATTGAAGTATTTTAACACTGTGGAATTGCTATTGATATTTTCAAAGGCTTCTTCCTGCTGAGGAGTCAAAGTGAACTCATTGTCCTTGGACATCAGGTCCCATAGTGGTTTAGTAAATTTTGCTAAGTGTGGAGAAAATTTTTGAGGTAGTTCACCAATACCAGAAAACTTCCTGTTTCTTATATTCATGTGGGTGATCACTTCAATCTTCTTGGCATCTGGTTTTATTCCATCTCCTGATATGATATGTCCTGAAGAAAGATATCTCTGCTGTCCATACTCTCAGTTTATCAGGGTTGAACTTGCAGTTCATTTTCCTAGCTCTTTTGAGGAGTGTGGTGTCATGGTCACTACCATCTTCCTCAAATCCATATACAATGCTATCATCTGATATCGAGAAAATGTTCTTGAGATCATCAAAATTTTCAAGCATTGCTCTTTGGAATTTTGGGTGCCTTTCACCCCAATCGAAAATCTATTGAAAAGAAATCATCCAAATGGAGTGATGAAGGTGGTCAGTTCCTTTGACTGTTGTTAGAGATTCAGCTGCCAATATCTGGATTTCACATCAACAATTGTAAACCATTTAGCCCCATGTAGCCAGGAGACTATATCTTCAAATGTAGATGTTACAAAGTATTTGTCATTTGCGTCAAGGCATAAACTGACTGATCCATTCATCTTCCATACAAATGAATTTACCCATGAGGTGGGTTTTATGACAGGCAATATGATGCCTTGCTTCATGAGTAGATTCAATTCTGCCTTAAATTTATCCCTTAGTGATACAGGGACTACATTGGGGATTTCTGTCAGGACATGTTCCCATGTTCTGACATTTTGTTTGGGTGGTAATTCTGTTAGAGGTAATCTCACCTGTTCTGCAGCTTGGTCTTTTCCGACCTTTCCTTTGGTCCATCTATGTCAGGGTCATCCATTTGAGCTACTAGGTTGAGTGTTACTAAGCCTAGTTTCCTGGACATCTGTAACCCTATCAGAATTGGTGCAGCTGTGTTCACCACATGGAATGTAGCACTGGTAAATGTGTGTGTCTCACTCCGAGGAGACATGTGACTGCTTATTCTATTGCCATATACCCAAGTGCAAATAGATGTACAGGAGTCTTTTCACCACTGCTCTGCTGTGTGTATGTTATGACACTTGTCATAATCCATGCAATGTGCTAGTCACCTTCATTTTAGCTTCTGTTCTTTTCCTGCTTGGGTAGCATGCACTTGCAAAATGACAAAGTTTCTTACACTACATGTATGTTTTACCCTTAGGTGGACATTTTTTGACCTCATGATTTGTTCCATAATATTTACAGTTTCTTTTATCTCTAATTGCGTGCGTAGCAATTGGCTCTTTCAAGGCATGTATAACCTCCAGTTTCCTGGTTGTATCTCCCTTTGTTTCTGCTATATTCAGAGCTGACACAATTGTCAAATCTCTTCCCTCCTTTAGTATGGATTTCTGTGTCAACCTAAGGTTTGTACTGATTATACACACACTGTTTTATTAGTTGCTTCAGCCTTTTTAAAAAAGCATGTGCTGAATCATTAGCCTCTTGGCGACATTGCCTTCCATGTTCTTTTCCTCCTCTCTCTGAAAGACAAATGTCTCACTTAATTCTTGGCTCTCATTCCCAGCCCAAATTAACAGGAAGTTAATTTTTCCATTATCACTAATGTTGCAGAGTGGCTTGTGGAAATGTAACATTATTTGACACATAAATTTGTTCCTTTCCTTTTCAAGGTTAGGACTATGCCAATCTATACTGGATGGAGGAATGTGGGAAGTTGCCATGTCAAGTTAGGAAGAAAGTCCCATAAGAATTTGAATTGTTAACTTAATGCTAGCTATAGGTACATGGTGTTGTTATCTTTGTTTCAAGTAAATTCCTTTGAGTCGACGGAAAACTTCTTTTTTTGATGAATTCTGTTGCATCGGGCCCAAGTTCATATTGTTCTGTTTTAATCCTTCACTTCTAACACCATGTTTAGTTTTTTGCCTAGGTTCAGCATAGAGATGAAATAAGGACAACCAGCATATGTACACACGTTTATTGCTAGAAGAATGGTATAGAAAAAGCGAAGAGGGGGTTAGTATATTAAACTAAGGAAGGTAATACTCCTTACTCAAGAGTTTCTATCAAGAGAGATTACTAGGTAATATAACAGCATGCACAACACTTGTCTATTAAATTTTTTTTTCTTCTAATGGACCAGAAATAATATACACTTATGTATAATACTTACGCCCTAATGAACTGGATGTACTGTTTAGTATGGACACATTACAATAATAAATGGGGGAGGAATGTAATTAAGTGACAACATTGTTTGAAGTTTTGTTGATGGATGTAAGTTGCAAATGGTAATTTCTAACAGTGAAAGGGTTAAGCTAAAAGATTAAGAAAAATGCTAATGAAAGTATGGATTGGCAGGAAATTAAATTAAAGAAAGAACAGTTCAAAAATTTTAACTGGAAATATAAAATGAAGATTAGAGAGGGTATCAAAATGACTTGAAACAGAGACTATGAGTTTACATTATTCGGTGTGTATTTTAGGGTAATTCCAAGAGTACAATTGAGTTTACACAATGTGTGGGTGTTATGACCTTTAACATGCCTTCTGTTTCCATCTGTGACAATATCTTAGTTTATTGTGTAAGACCATGGGCACCTTCCAGGGAGGGTGTATCACGAGGAGTATATTAAGGTCAACTTGAAGGGAGTATTTCCCAACAGACTTAGGGATTCCTTCAAAAAGTTGTCTGACACAATTTTGTCTATGTTTATGCAGCCTGGAGGTGTAATGGAGAGGTCATGGTATAACTATGTTTCAAACCTAATATGGCTACCAAATTTGTTTCAATGACATGAAAAGTTACATCTTGTATTGTATTTTTGTGCTAACATTTTAGTAGACAGCATCTCCATATATCAAGCAGCAAACATTTATAGGCAGTTAACTTGGTGCTACTAGGTATTATCCTCAGTTTGTGTTTTCAATGAAGTGCATTGTATATGTGGTTTGTGATCTGTAGTTTCTTTTTGTCTATGTGCTCTGGTGGTTTCTGATGACATTGTTAGGATGTGATTTGATGCAATGTCTCCTTTTTGGAGTGGTTGCCATCTTTGTCAATTGCCAGTGGTATTGCATCATCTGTGGGTGCCTATAATTATCACATGCTGCAGATGTCAGTCTGGAATTCACATATTCCTGCTATAGCGTTATTACTTTTGTCTGATTAAAACTGAGAGCAGTTGTCACCTCAGAGATAGAATGCCTAATCATTTTGGTTACAACAATCATTCCATGATCAAATGATGTTAAATCCTGTTCATATTCCATTGTTGAGACAAAATGGAAACTTGAAATGGGATACACTAAGAGAATATTTAGTGACCTCAGCAAATGACATCCTCCCAAAGGAGTATGGACAAAGAAGAAAAAAATGAATGGATCACAAATGAGATTCATGACATGATGCATAGGAGACAGAAAACAATGCCAAGGCATAGAATGGAATACAGAAAACTACACAATGAAATAAACCACAAATGCTGTCAGGCTAAAGAAGAATGACTCAATGAAAAATGTGCAGAAATAGAGAGAATGAGTATCACAGATAAAGGAGATATGCATAAAACATAAGAGAACAGGACAGAAGATATGCTCATCAACAGTCTGCATAAAATTCAAGGACGGAATACTCAGAGAAAGAAAAAAATTCTTAATGCGGGAATGAATATATCAGAAATCTCAACAAAAGAGAATAACTTAGATGATTTTGACATAGACAAGATTACAGAAATAATAAATGAAATTCACAACAGTGATGATATACTGGAAGACTTAAGCAGATCTATTTTCATAACATTGACTAAGAAAACGAATGTGAACACCACTGAACAATCAGTCTAATGAGCCACATAATGAAACTAATCATCTGAATTCTGATCAATCTTGTGTTCAGTAGAATCAGGCCAAAGATATGACAAGAACTGTGCAGGTTCATCAAAGGCACCGGAACAAGGAACGCAATATTTATGCTCAGAGTGTTATCAGAAAGAGCAATACAAATGCATGACGTGTACCGGTGTTTTATAGATTATGCAAAGGTATTCGACAAAGTACTCCACCAAGATCTGTTAGAGTTGCTCATCAACATTGACATATTCGGAAAACACTAATCAAAAATCTATATTGGCAGGAAACCACCTGCATATGGTTGAAAATGAGTTCATTAGACATACAAAAATAAAAAGTAGTGTAAGACAAGGATGTGTCTTCTCATCGGACTTATTCAACCTATACAGCGAAACAATTCTGAGAGAACTAGAAATCCTACCAGCATTCATCATTGGTAGCCACAATCTTAACAATGTTAGATATGCAGATGACACAGTGCAGACATGGAAAGGGAACTACAAAATCTAGTGAAAGAGAGCGAGAAGAAGGGACTAAGCATAAACTATAAGAAGACAGAATGCAAGGTCATCAGCAAAATGATGAGCCCCAAATGCAAATTACAGGTCAGGGATACTAAAATCAAGAAGGTACAGATATTTAAATATCTGGGAAGTGTTCTAACAGAGGATAGAAAGTGCAACACTAAGATCTGAAGATGTATTGGAAAGGCTAAAGATGCATTCCAAAAGCTAAGCAGAGCATTAAGAGACAGAAAAATTTTGTTGGAAACAAAGAAAAGAGTATTGAATTGTTACGTGATATCTGCCCTCCTGTATGGCAGTGAATGCTGGATAATCTCCTCAAAGATGAAGAAGAGACTTGAAGCAACAGAAATGCGTTTCTTCAGAAGTATGCTAAGGATACTATGGGCCGAACATGTGAGCAACAACAAGGTTTTTAAGAGAATGGAAACAAAGAGGAAACTTATACTTAACATCAGGAAGAGGCAGTTGAAATTTCTGGGGAATAGGAAAGAGGGCTTGGAAAATCTGATACTCACAGGATGGATAGAAGGAAAGAGGAACAGGGCAAAGCAATGTGTGACATAGTTAATGGGCTTGAGCAAATGGATGGCAGAACAGGGTCTGGGAGAAATAACAAAAAGTCAAAACTTATTAAGAGCTATAAGATCCAGGAGGATGTAGAGGGCCATGATTGCCTACATCCTGAAGAGACACATTACATAAAAGAAAAACAGGGAAAAAACCCTGACCTCTTTGCAATACAAATTTTAATATGAAAAATAAATGCAAAAGTACAGTTTCTGCAGTCTTCTTGCAAATTATGGCGAAATTTAGCAAAAAATCAGCATGCACAAATCTAAAATATAATTTGAGAAAATGGAAGGAATGTCTATCAGAAAATTAAAAAAAAACAAATTTCAAATGCTCCATTGAGTGTGAGTGTGTGTTGAGAATGGATTGCAGTATTTACTGTTTAGTGACAAGACAGGGTTCATCTACAATACAGGATAAATATATTCCTCTTAATGTTTAATTCTTTTTGAAAACTATTGCTTGCAAATAAAGTAGATGTTTAATGTAGGAGACTTTCTTATTTAAATCAAATTGAATCAATAATATAACCAAATGAATATGACACTGAAAGTTAAATTCATTCCAATTGTAAGGGCATTGATGTAAAATAATAACAGGCAACCAGGATTTAAATAATTTCACTTTGTAGTAACTTCTTCACTTGGAAATTTTGTATTTCTACTTGATTTTTAATGAAACTACTCACCTGCAGCTGACTGAGGTTATTAACATGTGTTCCACAACACATATTTTCATCTATACCATCAATGCATATAACCCTCACTGGTCCAGTGTGATCTTTAGGTAAACTCCGAGCTCTGACCTATTGATAAGAGAGGTAATATCATTTTATATATATCAATTTATAAAATTAAGAGCATTAAACATATTTTAAACATAAAAAACTTTCATCCTGATTAAAAATATGCACAATTAAAAGCAACACATAATAGTAAGGTAGTAGCACTGACTATAATGGACAGAATATAATTATATACAAATTAAAAGAAAAAACATTTTTAATAAAGTGTGAACTTGCATCTTATAACTACTAATATTGTACACCTTCAGTTGATGTTAGATTCCAGTTGAATGTTTCATATTTAAGATGGAAAAGTACAAGGCAAATACTAATAGCAAGTTTACATTAAATAAAAGCTTTACATTCAATCAAAATTATGAATAGGTTAAATATTGAACAATCAAAAACAATGTGAGAAAGTTAAATGCAAACAGTTGTAAATATAAATACACACTTTAAAAATTTTTTCAGTTGAAAAGATTTTCTACCTCAGCTAATGCAGGAGCAGCAAATGAGTTGTATATCTTGACATTCACAGGTCTTGCTTCCTTAATTTTCTGATTGACAGCAACTTCAAGTGACTTCATTTGTTCTTTGCTAATTTCAAGGGTATCAAGCTCAATGTGAGACACTTTAACTCCTAACCACCTGGTATAAAAACAGGAAGCAATTAAATTTTATTGAATGTTAGCAAAATCAGAAGCATGTCTTGAAAGAGTTTCTTTTCATTCTTGATAAAAATAAACTTTAGGAACCATTAAATGAGAATGCCTGAAATGTTTCCAACCATCTTACTAGTATCTCATTTGTAGCCTTTGTATTCAGTCATGCCTTTCTAGTTAGAGTATCTGAAATCAGCAATAAGTGCATGCAGAATAAATGACTATGTAGAATACTGTTACTTGCCAATAGAGGGCTAGGTTGATGCCTTCTATTGTTGAATTGAGCTCAGCCAAACATTTGTGTTGAGTATCTCCAGCTGGATGCAAGAAGCTAGAGATACTTCAATGACATCCCCATTTAATTTCAGTGCTACTTCAGCAGCCCTTACTATCATTTTTTGGTCACACACACACACACACACACACACACACACACACACACACACAAGGGAGATATTATGATCTTCATCATCCAATCTTTTAGTAACTTTTGGACAGTTGTTTTATAAATGCTGCTACCATCCTGAGCCAGCCACATAATAGAAAGTATTCTACATGCCTCATACATAAGGAGAAAACATTTCAACAGGTGATGGTACCTGGAACCTCTTGAACCATTTTATGCATGCATCAAAACATGGGATGCCAACCCAGACCTGCAAGTCACTTTCATTACCACTTCCAGTCTTTCTGGGTCCTAAATGGTTAGTCCAAAACTGAACAGATTCTTTCTCACATGTACTACAGAAACGACACATTAATCAATATAGGTATCATCAATATATACTGACAAATTGACTCATCTTAGGACATCACTGAGTCAATGATTGATCTCATTATCAAAAGGCGCTACATTGAGACAATATCTCCAGGGTATGATTTGGAAAGGATACAGTGAATTACAGATGTGCACTTGCAGATAAGTCTTCCTCAGGTTCAATAGGAACACACTGAACCACTGTTACTGTCATTCTCTTTTTATGTACATGCATACATCTGCATTCACCATGAATGCATCAATGTGCTGCTTTTGTTCCCTGTAATCCATTCAAGGTGCACTTTCCTTTTGTGGTTAAATTCAATGCTGAAATCTGGTTTATTCAGATTACCATGATCTATTCTGGGTTTTTTTTCTGCCTAGAAATTCCATTTCAAAAGGTTGAAAACCAATGGTTTTTCTCCTGACATTAAGCCATCAAACTTAATGCAGCTGTTACAATACGTTCCAAAGTTGACAATGCCGACTCTACAATATGTGTTGGTCTCTTCATCAGCAATATTTATCAGTATGAAGATACCCATGATTACTACATGTCCCTGCTCACTATTGATTAAGAGCAATCTGAGTTGACAAGCACTGTGTATGGCTTTTCATTAACTTAGACCATGATTAGGAGTAGTGCCAGGTTTATATTTGTTCTAGAAAAGAAACTGGTGCTGATATTCTTTCTCTTTTCTTGACATTCCAATGATATATGGTTACTTTCTTACAATAGAAACACTGCAATCACATTCCAATGCATTCACTTCGTGAACAACTACCATTCATCCTTACACATAGGCACATGCAGTCCCTTGCATAGTGGTTTTGGCTGTTACACTTATAACATGATGCTGCTGCCTTGCCCACTAACAGGGTTGCATCTACACTTGATTGCATCAGTCAAGCAGTTGCCAATGCCAGTCTCTATATTGTCATCTGATCATTACTGCTCGAGTTAAGCTTAATAGCTTATTTATAGTTATTTCATCCATACTTGCAGATGTGCAAAGCAGTTGAAATGGTCTGAAAACCCTGCTACACATAAACATGCCAAGCTACAATCAGACATAACTCAGAAATGTTACTGAGATGACACAGTTCCATGAGGGATACATGCACAGACTCACTTGTCATGTTGTGAATTGTTTGTATAAAACAAACAAGTCAGTTGCAAATGCTGGATACAGTGCTTTTTACATGTTATATTTGTTTTATGCTCCTTGGTCAGCTGTTAATAGATATCAAATGCCCTACCAACCAAATGCAGAAAAGGATCTGCCCAATTCATTTCATCCCACACAGATTGCACATCAGCTTTGCTTTTTTAATCCACTTGACTACAGACTGATCAGGCAATAAGCCATCAAATTCAGGAATGTTGAAAGAGCTTGTTGATTGGTAAGTCACAGGTCTAAATAATTTCAACATGAAACTTTCTCACATAACACTCACTTGAAACTAAGATGATAAAACATCAATTAGGTTTCATATCTCAGTAAAATCAGATATGGAGTTTTCTTTTGTTGCTGGCTGAAGTGTTTGCTCCTCCTGTGGCTGTCATTGCTGTTACAAATATAGGAGCCAATACTTAAGAATTCCTAGCAAATCTACAGTAAACTATAGTTAGAAAATATAATTACAAAAACATCAATGAGTTTATAACAAAATATCATTCAAGGCTCTATCTTAAATGGTACAGTTAATAATATAAATAAAAATAACTGTTACAATAAAACAGTTATAACTAATATATGACAAAAGTAACTCACCAGGATGTTGTTTTAAAGCCAAACATGCTGTCAGCCAATGCAGTAATAAGATGCTGCCCTAAAAATAAATAACTATTTATGAACAAAATATTCAAAACTATTTCAAAAGCACATATATAGAGAGCAATTATAGTCTAACTATTTTTGAGCAAGTACAACTGAAAATAGTTTGAATTTATGTATTTTTTCTTATTCATATTCAAATTGGTATCTTCTGAATGTGGAATGAATACAATAATATAAATATCTATTATGTGTCATTGAACGTTATATTGTGTCAGTTTGGGCACTTTGAAGTGGTGTAACAGTTAGTAAGCTAGTCTCACTAGATCAATTACAACTGACTAGCAAGTTCAATCCTCACTGGGTGCTTCATACATTTGGCCTTATGTCACAATTAAGCTATGCTTAGTGAATTGCTGTATTGCGTGTCAGTTATATATAATTTTATTTATTTGGGTGTTACGTCAAAATTTTTTAGATAAGGAATTATCATTATTATGTTTTTATAACTTAAAGTCGAAAAAATTACACCCCTTGAAATGTCTAAGAGACACATAGACTAGTTGATTAAACTGTCAGTTAAATCATATCTAGTTCTTTGATAATTGCAAGTTCAATCCTTGGGCCATGTGGCTTGAGGTTGAATCCAGTGACTTGACCCAAAGAGGTGTGAGTTCAATACCTGTCTACAACAGAGGTGAAAAAAACTTGTAAAGTTGAGTTAAAAGGGAGATAACTGATACTGAGATATCTGGAAGAGGTGTGGTATGTGGAACTAGAACAATCTACCCTGGTGGACGAAATGAAGGGTTCAGTTTAAAATACAATCCCCTGAAGATGGCCAGAGCATACAATGATGCATTGTGAATATGGAAACAAAGATGAGGACAATAGTCTGAACAATATAAATAGTGTAAATGAATTACCAACTAAGCATGGAAAGTGAAATGAAACAATCTACACATGTGGGTTAAATAAAGGGTTTGATTCAAAATCTGGAGAAGGTTACTGACACTAACAAAATGAGCATGCTGGTTTACAAGTAGTGGGGCAGTGTCCTCGTTGAGTTATACTAGTGCACGTAAAGTGGTTAGTGACTTGAGATATTGAGACACTTGATAATTCTGAGGAAAGGAATAAAGATATTAGAAGGAGAAAAATATGGGATTGTGTTTAATCAGATTGGAGTCTGATGAAAAAAGTTCAGTTAAAAAATATTAATTTAAACCCATAAAAGACTTATAAGGAGGGCCCCAGAAGAGTTTGAAACTATATTTAAACTATATATGTGTGAAAAGTGTGTGTATATAAATATAAATAAATATATATATATAATTATTTATATATTATATGTGCGGTACTTATTAGAAAGCGCTCAATATCAGAGATAGAGCTAAAGCGTGAAACCCAGGGTCACAAACTCACATCTATCCAACCAAATATATATATATATATATATATATATATATATATATATAGTCATCCACATAAAGACTGTTTCGCTGCATCACAGCTCATCAGTGTGACTAGACATCTGGTTGCTTCTACCTAGAATTAAAAACCGACTGAATTGGTATCAGTCAGAGATTCTACCACTAATCCGTTGGCATACAGCAGGGATGAAGGTGAATTTAAGCGTATTTATTTTTAGATAAATACACAGTGGCTGAGAGAACTCAATTCGATTTAACAAAGAGTCTTGCATAATTGCCGTAATAGTCACTGTTTACAAACCCACACTTCCTCCCCAGAGAGCTCAACCGAAATAAATTTTTCAGGAGCATTTCAATTCAGTCAGGTTTCGATCCTAGCTAGAGGCAACTGTATAAATACACTGTGACTGAGAGAATTCAATTTGATTTAACGCTCAAAGGGTGTTATGTGATATATATATATATATATATATATATATATATATATATATATATATATATATATACCAAATAACACCCTTTGAGCGCTTAGCCTTGGAGTGGGTGGAATGGAGATCAATGTGTTTTAGTGGACTCAGCAGTTTTCAATCTGCTTGTCTGAATCATCTTCAAGAAGCAAGAGCAAGATCTAAAAGGTCAGCCAATCTAACTAGGGTTTTGAAGATAGACCCCATAACTGTTGTGGATTCCGAGGATGGAATCCTGCACAAATAAATAAACAACGCCAGTAATTGAAATAGAAAAATATGTGTATTAAACGTAAGAATACAAACTTGAAATGAAGATTAGTAGTCCAGGAATGCAGGTTAGTAGAAAAGTATATGCAAAAGTCTCTGTAAGTGAAGCTGTAATTATCTCTCTTTCTGGACTTTCATATAACTCTGAATGAACACCCTGTCTCAACGTTTTTGTCAAGCTATCTCTCCGTAGTATAAGTATACTTTGGACGAGTCCATCTTGAGTACAAGGGGTGAGCTCCACAATAATAACCATATATATTCTGAAACTACATTATCCAGAGTACTTGGATAAGGATATTTCATTTTGATCAAAAGGACGCCCCGTCTTTTGCTATTGTTACATTCTGTCACAATTAGATCTCTTTCTGATTCATTCTGCATGCTGACCAGATGTGAATGCCACAAAGGCAGAAAGCAAAATAACAAAAGTCATTTTCTGCGCATTAGGTGTCTAGTCTACAAAGTGAGTTCTCTCCCTCCAGTAAAAGAGATGCCCCTTGGGACTACCAGACCTGCTTCAAAACAGGCTCTGAGAATGACCAGGACACAGTCACAGCCACCAGCCATCACACAGGGTGCTGCTGCTACCATCACCATGACAACAGAGTTGTGGACTGGCTGCAACACAGAGCACTACTACCGTGAACATCACTGCCACTACGCAACGACCATTGCTACTTCCAGGCTTAACCTACCACCTCAGCAATCCAGTTTCAACTCAAAACATCTCAACCATGACTTCACCCAACAGATCTATCCAGCTTCAACCTGAAACATCTCACCCTGGATTCCTCCCAGCTACAAACCTTCATTGATACCAATACCTGCCATCATCTCCGCTTACCACAACTCGTTTACAAGACATTCTCTTCACAGTTGACCACAGTGACATTCAGTCCACAGAACAGGTCTACCTCAACTCATTTACAAGACATTCCCTTCACAATTGACACAGAACTGGCCTCCCAACACCTGTCTTTTTATTAATCAGTAGTATAAAATAATTAAAAGTAATAATTAATGAAAAAGTGTAAGCAGATAAATATTAAATAGTCAATTTTATATACTGTGACACTCTAACTCTGCGCTGGTTGCAGCACCATTTGTGACAAGCTAACCCTCAGCTGGTTTAGGTAAAAACTTGGTTTACCATGGAACCATTTCTGACACTAACCCCTCTGGTTGTCTTGGTCACAGTTGATGTCTGGTTAGATTCGATATCAGCTTTGTCGTCACAGCTCGCCTCCAACGTCTGGTTACCGAAGTAACTGCTTTGATCTCTAGTCTAACCTACCCACGTTGTGATTTGATCTTAGGTAGACGAAATAAATCAGGCATCGGGCCGTAGTGCAAGCTGAATCCAGGGTAAAGGTGATACCGCACAAGTGTATGTAAAAGAAAAATAATGAAACAAACTCACGAGGTTCAAATGTGTTGAGACATAACAAGTATCTTTATATCTGTCTGCTGAATACAGGAGTGCGTCTTTCTCCCAGCCCGCTCTATGGATTCGTGACACTTTTTGGCATTTCTTAAGTGAGTTATGGTATCTTAAGTTGTTTTTCAATAAACTGCTTTTTTGGCATCTTCAGTCGATAGTCATTAAAACTTGCTTTGGTGGTGAAAGTCTAAGTCATTCTTCATTAAAAATTGCTTTTGGTTAGAAGTCAGAAGATGTGGAAATCTTGCGGTCAGCTCCTGCGAGGCTGGTCTCCAACTGAGACTGAACTTAACTGCTACTCACAGGAACTCTCTGGAACTGTCACTCTTACTGACTGAATGCCCAGGGACGTTCGTTTATATGGACATCGACCAAAACCGAGTTGGGACCTGTCATGGTTCGGGTTCTTTGTTAATTCCAAATCCCCAATAAGGATTCTCTTTGTATTTGAACAGGAGAATTTATTATTTCCCATTTTTGGAAGTCAATTACTTTCTGTTTTAGAGGGGTTCTCCCTCTTCTGTGAGGAGAGGTCGGAGGAGAATTATCCTCCCAAACTCTTCCTTTCTCATATTGGTATCTCATACCAATCCCTTCAGTGGGTGTCAACAAGTTTCCCTTCTTTCTCATTCATTCACCTCCGTCTATCACCCATGCTACCACTTTAGCCAATGAACTCTTGGCAGTGTGTGGGTGGCTAGACTGGCATCAGTTTACAATTAGCAGAATTCACCTGGAATTCATTAGCGGAATTTTCACCGGCTCATTAACTACCGCCAGTCAATTTTTAACTGGGTGGTCATTTCCATTTGGAGACTAAATCCCTTTGTCTTTCTCGTGTCTTAATTTGATCGTATTTCCAGATGCCCGTTTTCAGTGACAGAAAGTCTGTAGCTGACAGCCCGAACAAGCAATGACATTGAGCATATCAAGGTCTGTGTTCATACGGCTGGCTTCTTTGCTGGTTTTTAAGATAACCGAATTTCGATTATTTCTGCTTTCATGCAGCTGACTGAATCGAAATTTTTATTATTGCTATGCGTGTGGTCAGATTGTTATTCTTTACCCGTATTCTGTTTCCCTTGGCACTTCACTCTCTTATCATGACATTAATTAACTCCGACAGAATCTGAAACCTGCTTCTCTTAAGAATTTTCTGTCTTCTGCGAAAAAAATATCTTTCTTTATAAATGAAAATAAAAATCTTTACCCATTTTTCTTTTGTTAAAAAAAAAATGTCGTTCAGTATGTCTTTCGTTATAGCTCTTTCTCACCTTAAATATTTCTCGTTTTTAATTTCCATGCTTAATTAGTTAGCCAATTACCATAGCTAAATAGTGTCACAATACTTACTTTTGTGAGAAGTTTATTAAAAGAAAGCCAGACAGTTTATGAAAAATTATTTTTTGTGTAAATTTTTTTTTATTTAGAATTGGTTTGAAAAAAGAACTGGCAGAAATAACATTAATGGCAGACTGTTGGTGATACATTTTTTCAAATTAAAAAGAAACATATTTGCCTCATAATTTTTGTCAAATGAAAAGGGTAGCATTCACCCTCATAAATTTAAAGTTGAGCCTTGTTTGAAAGTATATAAGAACAAGGGTCAACAGATAACACCAGAAAGGAATCAGATGTCATATTTGAAGGAGGACAGCTGGCAGAAGGAAAGCAGGGGAAGGGACTTTGACGTCAGATGAAACAGAGGCTGGCTGACAAGTTTGTGGCATTCACATGTGAAAGTCACCAGCAGATCAAAGGGCAGAAAGTTTTGATGTTCTTAAAAATTACCTTTAAGCCATCCATGCTGCCACCAACCATAAAAAAGGAAACTTACGGAAAACAAAGAAATTTCAAATATTGTTAAAGGCCCTGTGAAACACATGGTAGTCAAGCAGAAAGAAAACTGGAAAACTTTTCAAAATATCATTAAAGTTCCCAGAGATGCCTGTGGGATAGGTCAAAGTAGGTTTTTTCATCTATTTAGGTAGGGGGCACATTTTTTTCTAAAGTGTAATTTTTTACTTTTTTTCTACAGTTTTTCTTATCACATGCTAAAGGTTTTTTTTCATGATTTGAAAATTTTTAGAGCCAATAATTTCCATAATTTTGTTACGCTATCTTGTCTTGTCCACAATAAGGTGCATGAAAGGAAATTTTCTGCAAGACTTTTGTGAAAATTGTATTTTGTTTCATGTCAAAGTGATAAATGTTTGTAGCTTTCAAATTTCATGTAATACTTTTGAGTCTTTTTTTTTTTATTGTATACACCATTTTTAATATTCAGGAAAGGTGATGTTTTCTCTTCTTAATAAGTTTAATAAATTTATCCGTCCTGGGTATGACGTTAAACTGCATCCAACAGCAAGGCCTCTGATCAGAAGGTTTTGAGGAGTGTGGGACCACCTCTTAATTGTAGCACCTGTTCCTGGGCATGACGATAAACTACATTTGAGTCCATGGGTATGACGATAAACTGCATCTGAGTCTTGGGTATGGCGATAAACTACATCCACATACTGGGTATGGCAATAAACTATGTCCAACAGAAAGGCCGTTTTTGAAGAAGTAAGGTTGTCGGCTATGCGTTTTTGAGAAAATAGCCAGCTATACGTTTTCGAAGGAATAATGTTGCCAGCAGTGGGTTTTTGAAAAAGGATATTAGCAGCTATACATTTTTGGAAAAATAATATTACCAGCTATACATTTTTGAAAAATAATATTGCCAACTATACGTTTTAAAAAAAAAAAAAAGAAAAATATTACCAGCTTAACAAAACCTTATTCAATGGAACTGTAACTGGGGTAAAAACACTGTGAAAGTGTAAAAATGGGTTTTAATACCAGAAACTCTTTGTAAAAAATTATTACCAGCAATACATTTTTGAAAACCAAATGTTGCCAGCAATACATTTTCGAAAACCAAATGTTGCCAGCAATGCGTTTTTGAAAGGAAAAACCTAAACAAACCTTAAAACACAAAGTAATCCAATGAACCAAACAGAAAAACAATGATCACAAATAAACATAAGATACTTCAATGAAACTGTAGAGGAATAAATAAAAAATTATTACCAGAAATAAATTTCTGAAAAGAAAAATTTTACCAACAATACGTTTTTGAAAAGATATGCCAGCTGTACGTTTTTGGAAAAATACTATTACCAGCTATATATTTCAGAGGAAGGAGATATTGATAGAAATGGATTTCTACCAAAACAAAAACATTATCGGAAAAAAAAAAAAAAGTCGGTGGCATTAAATGACCCATTGAGGTTGATATGCCGTAAAACAAAAAAACAAACAAACAATAAATTTATCCCTCACCTCATTCCATATTTTTGCAGTAGCTAGACCTATCCACCAGGTGCAAACAGTCAATTTTAATGTCAACAAGGTTTATTCTAGTTTCTCTACAATGAAGAAGAAAACTTGACCATCCTATCACCACTTATAACTTATGATAGAGTATAAATGTACTTTGTAACACTGTCTGGGTCTTTCTTTTTAATTTTATGAGAAATAAATTTGACAAGTCATATTAGGGAAAGTACAAAAAAATTTTTAAATACTTTTAAAAATAATCTTGAGAAATGATTACAACTTTTTTAGGGATTTATTGAAGATAGAGGGGCAAGTAAGATGTGATACAACTAATTAATGAGAGAATGGAAAGTATTTTTTATAAGGTGAAATTGTTTTTATAAGGTGATTTGGTTACTTATATTGGCATGGGGCTGTAGCTGAGACCATATACTGCACACACAATGGAGAATTTAGTTTTCTTCATAGTGAAAGAAGGAATAGATTTGATAATATATTTGGGTGGAGGGGGCAGATAACTACCATACACTACAGAAAATGAGGAGTTTTTTTCATAATGAGAGGATTAGATTTGGGGTAAAATGCAACTAAAACAAGCAACAGAAAACCATGTGAGAGAAGACTTAAATAAGCTGAATGGCCAGCTACACAATTGAAATAAAAAATAACAATATCAAAGAAATAGAAAATTGTCAAGAAGAAACAAACTTGTCTATATCTCTGAGATGAGGTATTATGATTACTTACATTATTTTACATTATTCAGACTGTTATCCTTATTTTCATTGCCATATTCATAAGGCTTCATTATACACTCCATCCTTCTTCAAATGATTCAATACCAGGCCACAGCAGTGGTGAACCAAACTTGGAGAATTGCGTTAAAGGGAAATAACTGAAACATCCAGAAGAAACATGGCACATGGAACTAGAACAATCTACCCCAGTGGATAAAATAAAGGGTTTGGTTCGAAATTCCAATCACCAGAGTGTACAACGGCTGAAACATTGTAAATATGGCAATGAAGATGAAGACAACAGTCCAAATAATCTAAATAATGTAAGTAAGAAATAAACTTTTTGAGAAAATTGGGAATATTTGTATTTTGTGACTGAGATAAATAAGGTTGCCAACCATTCTGCATTTCAAGAAGTGATGATACTTTTTAAAAGTTACATTTAAATTTTGATTTTATAAAGATGAATTCACAAACACAAATGACTCACCTGCTTCTCAATTTCCCCTCTTTCTCACTTTCACATTACCAAACTGATTTAATTCAGTTTTCAGGTATCTGCTACCAGAGAGTCCAGGACCCCTCAGATGGGAAATTGTCTACAGGGTTTGCAGTCCCCTGCATTTTTCCCTCAGCATGTAATGGCCCTTTTATGTCCTTCAGTTTGTTCTTGTGTGTTTCTAGAAGCAACACTAAATTGCCAATACAAATTACTATGTTCTATATTGTTAGTTTATGTGTTTTCCTTGTATATCTGCTCTAGAACAATAATCATATATATTTTTTCATTCTGGTAAGAGATATAATGATGGTATATATGTCATCAAACAACCCTGAGGAATTGCATACCTCACTAATAAGAATTGTATACCTGCTATATTGACCTCACAGCTGCATATGACCGCATCAATAGAGACTTCTTCTCATCCATTAGAAACCATCAATATGATAGAGGAACTTTATCAGTCCACAAAATCTTACATGTCTGAATATGGAAACATTACAAATCACATCATGTGTATGACAAGGAAGAAACAATCTATTTAATCTCTTCCTAAACAATACCCTGCACATTTACAAACATCAATGTGAAGAGATGGGTGCTGATCATTTAAGGATTTCATACCATATTTCAAATGAATCAACTAATAGTAAACAGCAATCCTGCTTTTCCTTCAAAGGCCAATGTACTAGGTATGGGGCTATACTGATGACATAGGTATTCATAGTTGGGATAAGAATGATCTTGAACAAAAAAAAATCATCCCCTACAAAGTGTTTCAAGAAATAGGACTCAAAATAAACCTTTCCAAAATAGAAACAATGATTTGAAATTGGAATGAAAGAGGTGATGGCACCTACCCTGAATACATCATAAACATTAAGTATGTGGAATTAGTAAGTACCAAACACTTTATGGCTCTTACATAGTTCATAGATTTGGTTTGCCTATACACCCCAAAAAGTTTCTTGGAATCAACTTTGATATCTATGTCCTTTTGCATATCCATCTGATTTTAACTTTTACTGAAAATCTTTTTTTTTGGCCTTCAAAGAAGATTTTTCTTTGATGACCAAAAAAAAATCTGTATTTTTTATTCATGTTGGTTTGTGGCACAAAAGGTTTTCCATATAACTGACTGAACACACAAAGACAAGTAATCCCTAAATGATGTTATCAGAGTTCGAAGAGTTGGAGTTTTTAATGGCTGGAAGATAAAGTCTTTGAAGTTTAGTGTTCAAAGCAGTAACCTAATTGAGTAAAAGAAAATAATAAACAAGAAAATGAAAAAGGGAATCAAGTGACACTTCCTTGGAAATCAGATGTTTCTGCCTGCAGGCTTATATAAGTAGAGTTCTGGTTAGGACTAGACAGAAAGAGCAGTTGCTCAATGGAAGTAAGAAGAAGAGTCAAAGAAACCTATGTACCACTTACCTACTACCAGAAAGAATGCTGAGTTCAACTAGCAAATCTCATTGAAATAAACACCGATTGTCAAGAACCAGATTTGTGTCTTCATTTCCTGCTGTTGATTTTATTTTCTGTTTCTTGTGAATGTACTGCAGGTTATTTCCAATCTTTGTATACACCAGCATGAATGAAAAGCAAATCACAACATGGGGATTGATTGGTTTGGTTAGTGAAAGACAGAGAGGGGCCACATTGTATGTTCACGGGTTTTGTTCCATACTTTCGACACTCTTCTTTTTAACTTTACATACTGTTTGTAAATGATTTTATTTTTAAATAATTCTTACAAATCTTTCCAAATGCTGATTGCTGGTCTATAGTAACAGTCATGCTTGTAATTGAGGAAGTGAGTTCTGGTCTGCCCTTATTTTGGCATAGATGGCCTCTCAGTGTAGTTCCATTGCCACCCATTTATATTGTCAGCCACATGTCAAGATGGGTACATATGAAGAGCATTTGTAGGAAGAAAGAGTTGAGCTGTTAGACTGATATGGCAGTTGTCCTAAGTGTCACCTACATACCCACCCAGATTGATCAAGTGAAACCCCGAATAAAACAACTATTGGAAACAGGTTCAAGTTCTCATTTCTTGAAATGGCATTTGTTTACACCTATCATTTCTTTGTGAATGTGCAGTGGGTCTTTCCCAGTTTTTGGTTCACCCCAACATGATTGAGACACAATGTAGGGTATTCAGTGGCTGATGGGTGAATAGTTGGACAAAGGTCTGTTGTAAGCCTACAACTTCTTTTTAGGCAGCATATTCCTTTGTATTATTTCAGTTATTTCCTTGAAAGTTCAATTTTCCAATTCCATTGGCTAAGACATTTGTGAAATTTTCATTCTTGCTTCACATCCATCTGTGAACATCTCCTCCCTCTGTTTTGTTCTCTTAGTTTCTTCATTTTTAGGCTAGCTGCAAAATATCTCAACTATACCTCAACAAAATCAAGATCCTCTAAAGATAGAAAAAGATCCCATCAATAATGCTATTGATGTGGGGTGTTAAAATGTATTCAGTGATATTCACAAGTTACTTAGTACATCTAATAATATGACAGCATACTATTACTGATGTGATGCTACTTCATGTAGAGTTTTTATATTGTCCCCTCTTGATATCATCAAAATCCTTCAAACTCTCTGTGGTTAGTTAGAACTTCATTAATAATCCTTTTCCACACTACTCGGTCATGTATTACTGCCCCCAGATCCCCAAAGGCCAGCCTTGATATATAAATTAGGTAGATCACTACAATTCCATTATCTGATAATACTATCACCAGGTGTATGTGATAGTAGTGATATAGTAAACTTGCTAACATTTGTTTGTTTCATCCACAGAGAAAATATTATAGAAAAGTATTTATGCAGCAAAGAAATTCGGAGAACTACCCATAATGAAAATATCTCATATTACATGATGTCTGTAAACTTACCTTGAGGAAATTGTGCTGATATTTGTGAAAATTTCACAATTTTATTGTTTATTTAATTAATATATTTTTGACTTTGAAGGTGCTGAGTTTGTAGCTCCATTCACATAGACTTACATACCAATATAGTGTAAGAGAAGGTAGCCAATCCTTGCTGACAGTGGTTGTCCCCAACCCCCACAAACTCCATATTTAATTAGCAACAGGAGGCTTGTCACAGCTACCAATTAAAATGGACTCAACTATGGAGCTCAATATAAATTCTTTCAGTTTCTTCTCAGTGTCATTTTTGAGAGTTGCAGTTTTGGTTCTGAGTTGTCATTTTTTAACCATTGGATTTGCATTGACCATTTTATGTCTGGTTATGTTGATCTTTATGATTTACCTATGAATGTTTACCAGAAATTTTTTCCTTTCTTTTTGACTTGTTTTGATTGATTGTAACTGTTTCCTTTTCTTTTTTTTGTTTCTGTTAAAACTTTTTTCTTTTCTTTTTTCTTTACCACCTTGCAGCTTAGGCCAAACTTTTAATTTTTCTGGTGTAACTGACTAGTTTCACTAGTCTTTTGATTTGATTTTAAACTTTTACTCTAAAATTTTAATTTTTTTCTTTTTTTACTCAGTCCAGAGAAGAAGGCCTGTGGTATTTCGCCCCTGCACCCTTGTTGAACAAAATCCCCCTCTATCCGCTTTTGAAAGTTCTGCAACACGGTAAAACCTTGATTGGGTCACTTTTGGGGCCCTCATTTTCTGATACCCTTCACCTGCTGAAAGAAAAAGGGTAATATGACTAGTCATGGGTAGAGGCAGAGAGAAGCTCTGAACACTGGGTCCTCAATCCCCTTTGATGCAAACAGTCCTAGTCTCAGCATCAGTTCTTAGGGTGACTCCCCAGTCAGCTATGTAACAAAGTCATTTCACTCCAAGCAAGGCAGCAATGCCACTAGCATGCAGGGGGTTACAGGGAGTGAAAAAGAAGACTGAGTATAGGGAGGATTGAGGAAAGGACAAAAGATGAACAGGACTGAAGAAGACAGAAGATGGCAATTGGCACTGCATTTAAATTTTTGAAGATTTTAGTTTTCAGGGAAGCAAGTAAATGGAAGGGAGTTCCATAGGCGGGAAGCGTGAGAAAAGAAACTGTTAGGGGTAGAAGCAGTGGTTCCATTTAGCTATTTCAATAATAAAAGGGTGGGACCTAGATGCTAATCTAATAGCACACTTAAATTCATGTAGTCGAGGCACTAGGGAAAAAAAGTTACAATGAAAATATTTGTAGAAAAGATAGAGGGAAGCCTCAGTTATCCACTGGCTTGAGGTCCTTTTCTAGAGCAGCTGCGAGGTTTACTTTGTCATTTCTGATGAATTTTCTACTGAAACAGTAAATAGTAGTGTCATTTGCATAAATACCTAGTTAGGAACTGATGACATCAGGGAGATCCTTACTGAAGATCTGCAACAGTGTAGGACCCAGATAGAGCATTGGGAGACACCTGTATTCATGTGAAATGATCTGGTAGTGAGACTGTTCAGCAAAATAAGGTATGGGTACTGTGACGCTATTTAGCTATGGTAATTGGATAACTAATTAACCATAAAAATTAAACAAAGAAATGCTGGAAACAGAGAAAGGATAGCCTGAAAGATATACCGTTCGATATTAAAAAGATTTTATTTTATTTCCGAAAAAAAAGTTACATTTCACAAAAGACAGTGGACCTGTAGAAAAAGCCATATGTGAGATTTTGTCAAATTGATTAATATTGTTGTAAAGAAATGCCTTGCCAAGGGAAACTTTCTCTTTTTTGCTAGAACTGGATTTAATCCTGCTGCATTTTTGTAATCTTTTATAAGTGGACTGCTTGTCCTCTGAAGTATCAGTATGTGGGTGGGATCTCTTCTGTGAAACTTGAGGAGCCAGAGCTCAAGGGTTCCTCATAATCTTCAAAAAGAGACCATGTTTCTGTTCCTTTATAGTCAGTTAAAGTTTTCTGAAGACAGCACTCGCTTAGGTCTGCTTTGGTGGCACAACTCTCAATGTAGTTTCTTTAATTCTTCTTTGCAAGTAGCCAAGTAACATACATGAGAGAGGGCACTCACAACTGCCTTTTCTTTACTGGAGTAGTATGTTACATTGAATGAGTAATATGAGAGTTCCATTCTCCACCTGGCTAATTTTACTTGTTGTTTTCAATGACACTATTTAGCTATGGTAATTGGCTAACTAATTAACCATAGAAATTAAAAACAGAAAAGACTTAAGACGAGAAAGAGCTATGTCGAAAGATAGACTGAGTGACGTTAAAAAGAGGATTTGATTTTATTTACAAAGAAAGATACTTTTAGCCCGAGACAGAAAATCCGTAAGAAAAAGCGAGATATGAGATTCTGTCAAAACTGATTAATGTCATGGTAAGGGAATGACACGCCAAGGGAAACAGAATTCAGAAGAAAAAAACAAAGCCGACCAACACATGGCGGTCATAAAAAATTTTTGGCTTGAGATGACCGCGATACAGGAAGAGAGAATTGATATTAGTTATCTTTCAGAGATATCATTTAATTTTGATTCCTAGGTCCAATGAAGGGAAATCATCTGGTATGTGTTAGATTTTTGGCATGAGGAAGAAAATCGTGGAGGAAAATATTATTGTTGCTTTTTCAAACTGTTGACATCAGATACAGCATCGTCAAAAATGAGCATCTGGTGATAAGAGGATTTTAAGGCGTGAGAAAAATAAAGGATTTGATTCTCAGGTAAACACGGACCCCCAATTAAAAGTTGACTTAGCAGAGAAGCTAGATGTCGGGTTTTGACAGTGATTGATGAGTCGGTAGAGAGTCCTGGCTAAGTGAATTTTGGGTGTCCCCAAAAGAAAGATGTGATAAGAATTATTTGGGAATCTGGGGTTTGTTAAAAAAAATGTTTTGGGCCGATGGGAAAAAGAAAAAAAGGATTTTGTAAACAAAATTCTGGATAATAATTGTAAGAGGGCCAGTCTAGCCACATTGATCATTAGTCAAGTGGTAGCAATGGGTGATAGGCAGAGGTGAATGTATGAGAAAGGCGAAGTTGTTGTTAACACCCACTGAGGGGATTGGTATGAGATACCAATGTGAGAGAGGAAGAGTCTAGGAGGATAACTCTCCTCCGACCTTCCCTCACGGATGAGAGAGAAACCCCCGAAATGGAAAGTGATTAATCTTCCAAAAATGGGAAGTAATTAATTTTCCTGGCCTAAGAACAAAGAGAATTCTTGTTGGGAATCGAGAATTATCGAGGAACCCAAACCACATGAAGCCCCACACTGGGTTTTGGTCGGTACCCATATAAACAAATGCCCCCAGGCAGTTTAGCAGTTGAGTTAGCAGTAGCAGAGTGTTGCTTCGCAGAAGCTGACCGAGAGATTCCACATCCTTTCGACTCCGCCTTCCTATCAAAAGTATATATTGACGAACGACTTAAGAAACCAAAACTCACTTAAGAAACACAAAAGTGTCACAAATCCATAGGAATGGGCTGGGAGAGAAACACACTCCTGTATATAACAGACAGATAAAGATAATTTGTTATTTCTCAACATATTTGAACCTCTTGAGTTTTGTTTTATTGCTTCTTTTAATTATGCTTGTGCGATATCACCTTCACCCTGGATTCAGCTTGCACTACGGCCCGACGCCAGATTGATTTTGTCTACCTAAGATCAAAGTCACAATGTGGGTAGGTTAGACTTGAGATCAAAGTAGTTACTTCAGTAACCAGACGTTGGAAGTGAGCTGGAACGACAAAGCTGGTATTGAACCGGGAATGACCAGATCGACTGTGACACAGGCTGGTGGCAGCGACATGGAGTCAACCCCAAATGCTGGTGGAAGAAACCTTACAGCTTCGCACCGCAACTGAGAGTTGACCACGGGCTGACAGCACAGTGTCACATATTGGCGTTGCGACAAGATAATGTCACATATTGGCGCTGCGACCACCAGAGGGTGTCACATCAGGTTGAATATGAATGAGACTGATTTTTTCATCTGTATTTAATTTAAAAAACCGCCCAATAAAATAATGCCTTCATTTTCTCAGTGATTCAACAATAGTATAGGCTTCTTTCTCTATTGTGGAATATCTATGTTCCAATTTAAACATGGTTCTGGAGAAAAAGATGGTTATGGTGCATTCTGAGGCATCTGTCTCTACTACCAGAGGTAGTGTATGACTGGACATAGTAATGGCTGCTTTTGCTATGCCCCTCTTTAACATATTAAACACTTTCTCTGCTATGGGAGATAATGGAAAGTTTGATACTGTTGTTAGAGGGTGGATTTTGTCTGAAAAAACAAAATGCAATGTGCATAGTGTATGAACATTCCTAATGCATGGTAAATCTTTTGGGACTAGTAGTCTGAGTAAGAGGATTCAGACCTTTCCCTGTGTGCTAATACCCTTGGGAAAAGTATGAATCCTCTTCTCCCCACCCCATAGCAGGACAGACCAGGTTTTATAAGCCTTGAATGGCAACTTGTCTACCACAGAAAGAAATGGCAACCTAACAGGGAAAAAAATCTGTCTCATCAGTCATGTATTGAAAGTTATATGATCACCTAAGTGTGTATCACGTATGGAACATAACTGACTGAGTCTGAGTAATGGATTCAGATGTTCTGGATTGGGTTGTATGTTATTTTTACTTATTTTGTACACAAGTAATTTTATACTTTTATGTCTAAAATAACATTTGTCTTGGTCAAGCGTAAACTTGTACTTTTTACTGCCATGAATAATTTAAGATTTGTCATGTTCTGCTTGATTTTTCCCACAAATAGTTAAATTATCAATGTAAGCATAGGTGTCCTGCAGGTTTTCTTTGATATTATCTGGTCTATCAGTCTTTGATAATTAGCTACCCCATTAGTCACACCATACTGTATTCTGCAAAACCGATAGAGTTTACCTTTGGCCTTGAAGGCCGTATATGGCTTATTACTGGACCTTAAGATCACTAAATAGACTGTTTTTGGCTATTTTCTCTATCATATATTCTTGGGAGAGGGTAGGCATTCAGCAAAGTATCCAGTTTATTGTTTGGGAATAGTCGATTACCATTCACCTTTTTTTTGTTCTCAGAGAAGACTATGAAAGCTTGGTTGGGCTCTTCATAGCAAATGGCTGAGTTCGATTATTTCTTCCTTCAACATACAAGTAACTTTGGTTTGGATAAATAATTTATTCTCCTCCATGTGTCACCTAGATATGGTTGCTACCAGTTTACAATCCAATGTTAAATTGTTGAAGAGAGCTGGGTACAGCATTTTCATTTTTTTATTTTTTAGGCTGCAGACTTTAAAGGGTAGCTTAGAGTCTCCAAAGAATATACTAATGAATGTCGGCCTAATATTAGGTCGCAGCATAGATCTTTCATTAGTAGACATCTTACTCCTCGGTATAGAGTACCCTTTACTCACAGATCAACTAAACAGTATCCAAGTATTTGTATGGAAAGAGATGAGCTAGTCATTACCACTTTGTTTAGGCATGGGTAAATTTTCCATGAACTTAGTTTTGCAATGGTTGTGTTAAGAAAGTTTTTTGTGATCTCCATGTCAATCACTGCTTTTTCTGACAGTTCATTAGAAGTGATTTCTGTCATTGTAGTTGATAGACAGCCAAGTATATTCAGTGATACTGAGCAAGTTACCATTTTACTCCCCTTTTTCTTACTCTTACAAATTTTACTCTAATTTCTACATGAACAACATTTGTCCCTTCTAGCATAATGTCCCTGCAGAAAAAACAGTTAATATTGATATTTTCAAAGATCTTAGTGATGGGCGGGGTCTCTGTATCATAATTTTTAGCATTTTGTTCTGTTAAATCTAGTACTTTGGCCTGGTCATAGGCCTGCTGTAATGTGAAGGTGTTGTTTTCAAGTATTCTTTGTCAGATATCCGTGGACTGTAGACTGTTTATGAAGGCATCTTGTATCAATTCAGCTCAGTATTGTTCAGCTGATACCAAAGAAAATGAACAGTTCTTACTTATTTTCATCAAAGCTTGATAAAATCCATCAATGAAATCTGAAGGCAGTTGATGCCTTAAGCCAGTGAGTGTCTAGAGACTATTTCATTTTTTTTTTTTAATATAGATCCTGTCCAGTATTGTTAAAACCACCTCTTCGTAGAAAGATACATCTGCAAAATACTGTTGGGGTCAATAAGTTTCTCTGGATAGAACAAATTAGCTATTTTTGAAATGGTTAACAAGAGTATATTAAATTGTAGTAGAATTGTTCAAAACAATACGTATCGCTTATCAGTAAGCTTTAATATACTCTGCATATCAGCAGAGTTCTTCTGAATATGTGTGTTCAGGGCAGATTCATTAATGGAGGAGATGGATCATACCACAGTAGTGGAGGAAGTCATGGAATGAGTGCCAATCATCACATTGATAAGAGAAAGATATTTTGTTGGTAATGAGTTCTTAGCTGGTGGGAAAGCAGGAAATATTTACAGACACTACCACATGATCAGAGTTGCCAAGAGAGCAGAACTGAAATGTACAACATGAGCCAGGGAGAGAGGTAAAGAAGAGATCAAGAAGAGAAGAATGTCCATCAGGATTACTAGGGAAATGTGTGGGGAAGTTCACAACTTGCGTGAGCAATTGAGAAGTTCAGGGTTTGGATGCCAGCAAGGTTAGTGACAGAGTGATTAAGCCACCTGTCATAGTGGGTAATGAAGTCACTGAACACAGATATTTGCAAATGAGTCATGAGAGGAAGGGGAACAGTAGAGAAAGAAGAGATAGCTGAGTTTAGTAGAGAGAGACGGAGACACATGTAAGAATGGTCTGGAGATTCAAGAGAGAGTTCCCTGGCCAGCAGATTTTCCGGACATAAACTCCTAGGCCACGCATGTGGACATAGTAGGTTAAAGAAAGAAAGATAGCCACGAATTGAGAATTCAGGAGGAGATTGAAGAGTTAAAATTAATTTCACAGACAGCTAGGAGGTCCAGAAAATATTTAAGAAGGAACGATTCCACACTGCAGAAGTTGGTATGAATACCAAATCAATTAACATGTTTTCCATTGCTCTCTGAAAAATGGCATCTGTTGTTACCACTCCAAAAGGCATTTTCATCCATCTTAATAATCCTATAGGGGTGTTTATTGTAGTAATTTCTTTGAATTTATCATCAATCTATATTTGATTGTACGCCAATTTTAAATCAATTTTTGTAAAACATTTCATGCCTGATAATTTATGGATAGCAGTTTTGATATTGGGAATAGGAAAAGAGTTTGAGCGGATTTTGTGATTTACGTCTATTTTAAAATCACCACATATTCTTAAATCCTCATCTACTTTTTGCAAGACTATAATGGGACAGGGCTATTTACTGCCACCTGGAGGAGCATGCTCCAAAATTCCTTCCTCTACAATTTCCTTTAACTTAGCAACTACCAAATAGGCAATTTATGAGATTCAAAATAAGAGGGGGTAGTGTTTTCATTTAATTGTATACTCACTTTATACCCACTTTAAGACTCCCATTTTGACTTTTTCTGATTATATGTTACTGATTAATTTTGACGTATTCAAGTCAAATTCTCCAATCGTTTGGGGTAGGCCATAACAGAAATTTTCACTATAGCTTCACAACCTGCTGAAGTTAGAAAGGTCTGTTATTTCATTTTCTCTCCCTTTCGCCTGGTTGTCTTTCAATTTGTTAACCCTAGCCTAGGCAGCAAAACACGGAATCCAAGTCTCAACAAATTCTGGTTCATCCATGCAATTTAAACATGCTATGACATGTGAACAGTAGTCACCTTCTTACTTGTCTTTCAGTTTACTATACCCTTTTTATTGTGATAGTGACATCTCTAGAAGTTATTAAAAAAAGAAAGAAAGAGAAGAAAGAGGAGAGTGTTTACTAACTGGATGGTAATTGTAGAAATTTGCAGGAAGATGGATTGAAAATTAAAAATGAAATGTGTTGAAAAATTATGTTTTGAAATAATTACAAGGAGAATCAAACCCAAATTTAACTAGAAAGAATTCAGTAAGATTGAGCAAAACCAAGACTACCCATTTGTCCCCATTTCCTGCTGATAAAAAAGAGAGCATTAAGGTATCCATGAAGATTTCAGATAAAATGAAAACATATGTTGTCAATAAAGAGACCAGAGTGGTCGCTGAAATAAATAACATTCACAATTTCTCTGGAAAAAAAAATAAGGGCCAGGAAAAACCATCTGTTTTGAATCAGCTTGTACTCTTGTGTGGATAAAAGCAGAAATAACGATAATTTTGAAAATGTGAGTCTCCTTCAGGATTCAAATCTCGATTTGTTAATTTAAATGAAGGAAAATATAATGTTAACAGGTATGGAATGTGTGTACGTGCAATTAGTCATTGGAGTTTGTTTGGGTAACAAATACGTTTCTATCAAGAAGCGAGGTTAAAAGGTTAGTGGACAGTGTTGAACAAAGCTTTCTGACACCTATTTCCTAAAAAACAAAACCAGGAAGGAAAGAAAAGGAAGGAATAAAGAAATACTATGCTGAAAACTGTCAGACAAAGCCCGCTGATCTTACTGTGAAAATTCTTAGTCAGGTAAAACCAGAATCTCTACTGGGTATCGATTTTGAGGGGAAGATGAAGAACCTAATATTGTGCCCTTCTCCAGAAATATGTTAATTTTTATATAAACAGCTAATAGCAGTTGCCCAGAGTTAGTTCAAGAGATACTTTTGGGAGAGAAGTAGCGACGACTGTCTCGTTCAGAACAGAACCTCAGCTGCCCAATGAACCAGATGACTGCTGATTGCTAATTTTAGGCTGTTTCTCTCATGAATGAACTTACAATAATTCAGGAAGTTTCACAACCCTTTATTTTTTTTTTGTTTCTTGTGGATCCGAAAAGAAATTCGTATCAAAGAATTTAACTATTTCTTTTGTTTGACCTTTCTCCAATCTTTTTTTTTTATTTGTTACTGTAACGTCTAACTGAAGGAAAATAAAACTTCAGATTTTCTTTTATCATCGAATTCGGTATTTGCAACGTGTCTTCCATGATTTTGTCATCTGAGAAAACCTGAGACAAAATTCGTAGACGATCCATTAAAATTACCTATGGCACAATTTTGTTACTTTTAGTAGCAAATTACAATACACAACATACTTAATGTCTTCTAATCCAGCATATCTAACTTTAGCAGTGAGAGGATCTCTTCTGCCGGGGATCAAAGAACAGTTCTATCTTATCCCAGTAACTAGATTGCAGTTGGTGAAGTGACAAGATGATATTCAGTGACATGACCAAGGCTATATCTGGGACTGGGTTGGCTTAAGTTCACATGCCACCCAGAAGAGAAACATCTCTATAGAGATAGAGACCAACTAGATGTTGTTATAAAATAAAATAAGACATATCTCGGCTGATTTACAGGCAAATACTCAAGAGTGAGAACCGGATGTGAACGGGACAAAACCCCGTCACAAAATGACCATTATCTTCATTTACAAATGTTTCCGACACACATGTTCCGGTCGAAAAATAAAATAATATTTAAAGTGTTCTATTTTTCGGCCAATAAAAATGCTTCCCTCCTAATTATACTCGCTTTGTTTTTCGAGCCTGTTAAGCCATAAAAAAACACAATAAAATGGGTCACACGGAAGTTCAACAGGCAGTCTACAGGTGCCCAGGGTAGAGACCTGTCACGGTCAGCAGCTGACAGCAGGAGAGCATCAACTACCGTCAACATGTGTGAACTACTATGAGAGATCGACCTAGATCTGAAGCCGGCTTGTGAACTGTACTACAAGGTAGCTGTCCCAAACCCACACGTTCCTGTTGAAATAAACCATGTAAATCTATTTCTGCTGTTGTCATATTTCTTTCTTGCAACCATACGCTTGTCTATAACACTGGTGTCAGAAGCGTACAGCAAGAGAAATATGGCTGACTGCACGAGCTTCACCCGAGCCAAACTATTTACTCTCAAGGAACAGAAAACACTACTATTCAACTTGAAAACGGGACCAACACAGCCTTCCGAAGCCACGATACAGGAAATTCAAGCCGACATAAACGACATGCTGACTGCCCTAAAATCAACTACTTCAACACCTTCCACCGCTCAAACAAACGGCGATTACAGATTAATGATGTGCCAACAAACTATACGTGACATATTGAAGCTAGAGAGAACTTTTCACTCTGGACATGACGTGAACCGATTCATCACGGCCCTAAACAAAGCATACACAATCCACGTCACGCCAGAACTCAGCACCTATCCCAGCCTGGAATATGAATTCGTCAAGTCTGCTAAAGATTTACTGTATCTTTCAGCAGATGGTTGACTCAAAAAAGGACATATCCACCTTCGAACAACTGAAGGAATACTTATTAGGAGCCAGATGACTCACTTCCAACACCTCAGTCAAGCCTGGGATCTGGAACGGCAAGACAGTGAAAAATTAACAGACTTCGCGGGTCGACTCGAAAATACCCTTAGAGAGGCAGCCGTCCACATAAAAAACAAATACAAAAAAGACAAAAATACAGACTTAACAGTTGATGGACTTATTTCCATCATCAGCGCTATGCTAATGAGCGAAAAGGTGAAAATTTGGAACTCAAACCTTTACCCACATCTCGTCAAGACAATGGACAGCCACTATTCAGCCATTGGCATAGCCTCCGAAGCTCAAATATACCTTGATCGCAGTGTAAAATCCAACGACACGACTTCGCACAACACTGTGTATTTCACACAGAAACCACAGCGGTCAAACCAAAGAAACGCGCCACTCCGACCCAGCAGGCAACCAAACCCACAGCAGACGGGCCTCACCAACCCTCCCGAACATGGCCACCATCCGACACGCAGAAACCATCAGCACACATCATGAATCAGCGTGTGCAAGAACTACCTCAGAGGTCGCCCCTGCCACCATGGACGCAACTGTGTATATATCGCTACCCACCTTGCACTCGTGCACAGGCCCATCTCACTGCAACGAATGATAATATACAATCCCTAAATGATGTGGAACAGGATTTTCGCTTCAGGCAGGATGAGATGTGATGCCTTGTTCGCCGTGCCCCTATGTAAGCCATCACACCTTCAACTTTCAAGGACTCGCTCACCATTCACCGCTCGTCCAGTCCACCTTCAACTTCAGGGACATCACCTTCTCTGGCGTCGCAACGCTACACTCTGGATGCTCCACCTGCATCGTACCAATATCTCAGTTACCCAGAGAAGCCAAGAAACTCATGACCCGCTCCGACGTCATAGTAAAAGGAATCAACGGCAGCACCACTGCCCTCGGCGAACTGACTTGCGACATCACCATCGGCAGTCGAGACTCACCCACATTCAAAAAGGTTAACGTGCTGGTAACTACCCAAACCACACTGATCCTGATCGGCCAAAATATCCTATGTCACAACACGCTCGATTCCTATCTAATCGACAACCAAAATGCGACTATAGAATTCAGACACACACTTTCCTCAGGATACACAACACACACAGCCGCAATCATATCACCATCAATCAATGATCCAGCATATGGCGCCCAAGCTGACATCATCCAAAACCAGCCTACTATGGAATTACAGCCCAACATCCAGACACTGGATCAAAAGCTAACCTGGCTAAAGCATAACACGGGGCTATCGCTACCAAACCACCTGAACCGAGATGAACTAGAGGCCACTGCAAACTTACTAATTCGCTACGCTGACATTATCGGCACCAAAAGCAGCAGCAAAGGCACATTCATCCGACCCATCCGTATACCAACCAACGGCCAGTCTCGCAGCCAGAAACAACACCCAATAGCCCAGGCTTTGGAAGCAGACATAGATACCGAAATTAAGTGTATGGCTGATGAAGGTATCATTGAAAACTGCAGCGACCCCAAAGGCTTCAATAGCCCTGTATTTGCTGTACGCAAGAAAAACAGATCGAAAAATGCCGACAGAACCTTAAAAAAAATCAAGGATCATCTCTCTTCGCCACCTGTCATCTCGTTTCCAGATTTCTCCAAACTTTTCACACTCAACACCGACGCCAGTGGAGCAATCTTAATGCAAGAAGCCAACAACGGGAAGAAAGATATCATAGCGGTCGCTTCCCATACATTCAACTCCACGGAACAGAACTGGTCCACGACAGAACAAGAGGCATATGCAATAAAGTGGGCAATATTGAAATTTGATTATTTCCTTCACAATCGCCCCTTCGTCATCTTCACCGACCACAGATTGCTGACATATCTGGACCAACGAGAGTTCAATAATGCCAAAATACGATGATGGCAAGAAGAAATTTCATGTTATAAATTTGTCTTGGAATATGTTGAAGACGAATCAAATGTATGGGCTGACATGCTCAGCAGAGGTTGCGGACATAAGAAAAATATAAAGCCCGAACGACCCTACACTGGCAGGCAGGACATTTGAGGTAAGCGTTCAGACCTCCACGATACATCCCATCTTGGTGCCTCAGCGAGTTTAACGGTTTACAGCTCATTCCCAAAACTCACACACCACAAAACACCTGCACCCACAAGCGCGTCACCAACACATTCTTCGCCAATCACTCCACCACCACCATCCCCACTGAGAGAATCTGCAACCACCTTGGCATCGCAGATGAACAACAGAAGGACGACGCCCTGGCAAAGATCATCAACGCCCTCCAGTCACCCACTCCAAGCGAACCTCATATTGATCCTGACGACCACCGAGCGACGCTTTTCAAAAAACATTTGCACCAATTTTTTCTAGAACCAGGCACCTCCGTTTTGATGATAAGAGACAGTAAACACTCTCCGAGATTGGTTGTACCATACAAACTACAATCCAGATACCTCTACCAGGCCCACGAGGGTAACAACCACTCAGGTGTTACCCGTATGTGAGAACTCCTTTCCAGCTACTGGTGGGATTCAAAACCGCGACATCAAGGCCTATGTCGATTCTTGCACACGTGTAAAAGTGCAAGGGCAACTACGGTAGACATACCCACTGGCCCATTGGCCACTGCAAACGAGGAAAGAGACCATTCAATCTCGTCTTTATAGACTTTGTCACAATGCCGAACTCAAAGGGAAAACGCTACATCCTAACCATCTTGGATAGCTTCAGCCGACATTTTACAGCCATACCATGCGCAAGAGACTGTGCTAACGACGCCGCCTGCGGGTTGTACCATTTCTTCCTTCGACACAGAGAGATTCCACGCATAGTATCCTCTGATCGAGGCACACACTTCACTGGAGAAGTATATCGACAATTCTGTAACCAGATGTCAATCACGCAAGAACTTCACTGTCCTTGTGCCCGCAAAGCTCAGGAAATATCGAGAGACAACATCGCATGATGAAGAACGCACTTCATATGTTATGTGAAGACAGGAACTGTGAATGGACAGACGTTCTAGAATCTGTCGTTTCGTCCATGAATGCCATAACCAACAGCACCACCGGTGTCTCCCCGCACTATGCCATTACCGGCCGTCACCCCAACATCGGCCTACCTACACTACACAGAAAAGAAATCACAAGCGACGATCCTGGAGCATATGAAATGCAAATTAATGCCCTGCTAAAGCAGGTTCACCACCACGTCACCTTAGCCAACGATGAAGCTGACCACAAACTTGAGACTAACTTAAATTGCCTCACATACAAGGACCCAATACAAGTAGGCGACAAGGTTTTACTTCATCGGCCACACTCAAATGTTGCCCAATCCTCGATGCCCTGGATAGGAAATTATACCATTATAAAAACAAACAATATGATGTGTCAGGTGCAAAATGGTGATACAATCTGGATTCACCGTGCACATATCCGACGACTGGCTCCACGCCCAACACATCTTTCTAATACAATCCCTCTGCCTCCACCATGTAACAGTCACCAGGATCATTCTCCTCCACATCCCTTGGGGACACATAATTCAGCAAATAACTCCATACCAAAACAAATGCCAATAAGAAGAACACGAGGACAACTTCCCACATGCTTCAGAGACTTTATCATGACTTAATCACCCAAATATACACGAATAACACTCACTGTAAATCAGACCAAGATCTGGGGGAGCCTTGTTATAAAATAAAATAAGACATATCTCGGCTGATTTACAGGCAAATACTCAAGAGTGAGAACCGGATGTGAATGGGACAAAACCCTGTCACAAAATGACCATTATCTTCATTTACAAATGTTCCCGACACACGTGTTCCGGTCGAAAAATAAAATAATATTTAAAGTGTTCTATTTTTCGGCCAATAAAAATGCTTCCCTCCTAATTATACTCGCTTCGTTTTTCGAGCCTGTTAAGCCATAAAAAAACGCTATAAAAGGGGTCACACGGAAGTTCAACAGGCAGTCTACAGGTGCCCAGGGTAGAGACCTGTCACGGTCAGCAGCTGACAGCAGGAGAGCATCAACTACTGTCAACATGTGTGAACTACTATGAGAGATCGACCTAGATCCGAAGCCGGCTTGTGAACTGTACTACAAGGTAGCTGTCCCAAACCCACACGTTCCTGTTGAAATAAACCATATAAATCTATTTCTGCTGTTGTCGTATTTCTTTCTTGCAACCATATGCTTGTCTATAACAATGTGTTCATCATTATAATTTCAGTGACATTTGTTCAGAGAAAATTTTATATCCAAACATTAATTCGGATTTATTTGGATACAAATGATAAGGAAAAATTAATTATTAGTTTGAAGTGACCTTTTTTGGCTGTGGTGTCTGGTTGACTGTAAAAAAAATGCATAGACAGAGAAAAGATAAACTTTTGTTTTAAGGAGAGTAGAAATAATTTTTCTTTCCTTTTCCAATTCTTCAGTGGTCTGGAGGATCGAGAGATCCCAGCATGGCAAGCTGATAGAGAATGAAAATCACTTTTGTTTTTGCTGCACCATCTGGAAGTTGGATTTGTTACACCAGCCCTAGGAGTGGGCTGCTGAGAAAGTGGGAGAAGGTTGATGGAGAGATTAGTACTGCATATATGATGTGAGGTGAAGCATGAAGAAAGTGGGAATTAAGGGGTGGCTTGTTCTCTCTGACCACTCTCAAAAGTGGGCTGGACATCTCCAAATTTGGAAAATCACTTGAGTAAATGTATTTTTATATATGGAAATTTAGAAAAGGTTGATGCTTAGGGTAAGAAGACAACTGAACCCAGACCCTGGTCAACCCCACCCCTGCTAAATGCAGACTTCCATATAAGCTGGAGATTTTGGGCAGCACAGAGGGAAAGAGAGAATCCTCACACTACTGCTACTAGAATCCACATTGTTCGCCAAGACCTCCTGACCAAGACCTTGTGCCAACCTTGAAGACCAGAAGTTAGAAATTTACTACTAAAATAAGCTGCAAACTCTAAAGAGGATCACAGAGTCATTTGATTATAGCAACAAGTGGGAAGAGATAAAACCACTGTATGCATCAAATCCTATATATAAACTAAATCATTGTTACGTCTTTAACCAGAGTTAATTCTTTATTTGAAAGGATTCTTGTTTTTTGTATGGCTCCATCTGTCTGACCAGTCCCCATTCTGCTTCTTCAGTGGTCTTCTCACTCTCTGAGATCAAAAATACAATGTGGCAGATGAGTGAATGGTCATGAACAGACAAACCCCAGCTAAGTTGAGTGGAACTGTGCCACGATCATGATACCAGCAACAAAACAAGTCACGGACTAATGAGTAAAGGGTCAGCTAAATGGTAACCACAGTGGTCTGAAGGAACTTGAGAACTGACAATTTGGGGGTTACAATATCTCTTCTACTTAATTTATACAAATAGGTACAACTCTATTTAACAATCTACTACAATTTATAAAAGAAATATTTTACCAGAATGTTGTTGCATGTTATCAAATCGACACTTCCAATTCAATTTTACATGCACTTTTCTTCCTATGGCAAGTTCTGTATCAATAAAATTCAAAACTTCTAGTCCTTTGCGAGAAATATGTTGGACAATAATATCATCAATCTGAAAATAAAAATATAAAAATTAAAGCACTTGTTTATATAGTCATATATTTAAAAAAAATGAAAACGGTTTTCTATTTCAAAATGAAAATTGATAAAAACTAAAATATATAGTGTCCTCATTTTTAAATAAAAAATAATAGCGCATGGTATTTATTAAAAATATTTTTTAAAACAAGTAATTTAAATTTTCTAGATTTAGTTTTAATTTTAGCACAATTTATTATAATTACATTTTGTTTATTTTAAATATGAAGCAAATATTGAAAATAAAAACAAAAAAAAAATATTAACCAACATAGAGAATATTAAATTGTTAAATTTGTTTAATAAAGTAACAAAAACTCCTATAATAATTTGAATACCATACTTGCTTGAAATATTCTAAAAAAGGACTAATTTTAATTGACTAGACTTATAAAATATTAAAAGTTAAATTTGATAGTGTAATTTACAATTCTTAATATTTCTACTATTTATTTATTTTTGGTGAACAGGATATAAAATATATCCTGTTAAAAAATAAAGAATTGTAAATTACAGTATTAGATTTAACTTTTAGTATTTTATAACCAGTTAAAAAATAGGAACATGAAAAAAAAAACTGTCTTCCAAAGATCTGTTTGGAGAACTAGTTTCTGGTCAATAAAAGTAGGACCCACCACCCCAAAAAAGAAGGACTTCTTAAAAAGGACCCTCATCTCCTGTAGAATTAAGTGCTGCCAACAGACTGCTAACAGAGAAGAATGGCAACATGTAGTCTACCATAACTGTAAACAAAATTTCAAAATTTTATACACGAGTATGCTGGAAAACTTAATGAGCCACATAGCCAAGCTTATAATCGAAAGCTTGATGAATAAAGTACAAAGCAGAATCAAACTGGAAATAGGATAAGAAAAGTGTGGTTTTGTCAAGAATAGAGGAAAAAGAAATGCTATATTTATGCTCAGAATGTTTTTGGAGAAAAAATACAAGTGCAGAAGGATGTATACTTACGTTTTATAGATTATACAAATCATTTGATAAGTTATAGCACAAAGATATGTTGAACTGCTAGGAAAACATGTTTTATTTGGGAAGAATGTTAGAATAATCCAGAACTTACACTGGGGTCAAATTGCCTACATTTGGAGAGAAAATGAATTGAGTGAATACACCAAAATAGAAAGGTACATAAGTCAAAGATGTGTCTTCTCAGATTTATTCAACCTTTATATCAACACTAGTCTAATGGAGCTGGAGATCATACTAACATTTATTTATGTTGAGTACAGTCTTAACAATATATTATACATAGATGACATTGTGTTGATGGCAGACACAGAAAGAAAATTACAGGACCTCCCAGACAAGCTAGTAAAGGAAAAATGGGAAGAAAGGATTAATCATCAATTGTAAGGAGACAGAATAAATTGCTTGTCAGCAAGAGAGAAAAAGGTGTAAGTTATAAATTGGGAATGTCAAAATTAAACAAGTACAGAAGTTTAAATATCTGAGAAGTGTTTTAACAAATGATGGAAAACATGACACTGTAATCTGAAGGAACATTGAAATAGCAAAAGATGTCTTCCAAAAACTCGAGAGCTACCCAGTCTTCACTTTCCATTCTCAACAGAGTCCAAAAGTGTCTTTGCATCCTTGTTGGTGACAAATTATTTTCCACTCTGCAATCTGTTTCTCATAGTCGAGACATCACAAAGCTTTCACTTCTCTGTCACTATTTCAATGGTGAGTGTTTAGATCAAGTACACCCAATCCTAACCTTCATAGCTAAGACCTGCCATGCCATGCACATTGTAGCAAACCACTCTCATTCCTTTCATATCCCCCTAGTGTGATGAAAGTTCCACTCGAGCAGCTTCTTCCCACAAACCGTTGCCTTGAATCAGTTTCTTTGGGCATCAGCTCAGAATGAAGATCAGAACTGATTCGGCAGATTTCAGCAGAAAGTTTGTAAAAGCAGTGAGCTTGGTTCATGTGAACGGGGCCATAAACAAAGACACAATGGGGCATATTTCTGATGGACAATGTCCCTATTTACGCTAAACTGTTTTTGTTCACCTACTTAATGTGCGTGAGTGTCGTTCTCGGCAATCTCTTTATTTCATGATCCTTGTCAAGATTTCCAACCTCCCCAGTTTGTTTTTACACCTGACTCAATCCTTTTTATCATAACTGAATCCGCCTTTGATATTTTCCTACTCTGTAATTTATTTTCTAACTCCCCTGCCTTTAATGAGAGAGCTTCTTGATTCTACAGAATACAGCAGCTGCTCTTATTTTTATGTGGAGTGGATGTGTCTTATACACAATTTTGTTTTAGTTTGAATGTTTTGCTTAATTTTATTTTCATTATTGTGTTCATCCTCTCCTCCCACCCTCATTCCCTGATAAATTTATTTATTTTTTATAGAAAATTGAAAAGGAAAAAAGAAAGAAAAAAGAGACAATTGTACATATTGCAAAATTTTTATGTCATGGGAGTTTTAGTAGGATCCCTGTAAATATGTAGTATTGTGGTATATTTTGAGTGAATGAGTTATTGTGGTGATTAAGTCAATTGTAAGAATGAATGGTTGTGGATCAGATTAGCTAGGTTTAGGATATTCAGTGACGACCATCCTTCCCCATCTCCCCTATGGCCTTGTGCCACAAACATGTATTTTCATGTTAAATAAAGATTATCCATGGACACAATACCTAGGATCAAAGTGTAGTAACTGTTTCAGCAGCAAATGATACATATCTAATGTAATTCACTAAATTGTATGATCATGCTTTAAAGGATCATATGAACGGATTATTTCTTTAAGGATTATTTAACAACTCTTGGGCATTACCAATTATGATTGGAATATCCTGTTTTCATAAAACTTAATTACATTTTGTGTTACATGTTTGTCCCTATTGCCACTTTTTATTTGCTGTTCTCTACCCAGTTGAACTTTTGTTGCTTATTGTGCATGCTGTGGGATGGCCCTGACCACCATGCTGGAGTCCCCACACCAACAGCCAACTCCATTGCCTTCAGCCTGGGCCTCTAATAGGCCAAAAAAAAAAAAAAAGAAAAAAAAGGAACCTGAAGAATACACAGCACTAATAGAAAACTCCAGCTTGCCATTGGCAGCTGCTCCAGCCAGCCATTTTCCAGATCCAGCCAGTCATCCCTGTCTGGAGCATGTGATATACTGTCTTCTTCAGGACAATACTCTTCAATGCTCTTCTTGCCCTATCAACATAGAGGTACTACTTTTTGCCTAGTGCACTTTAACCTTATTTTTGTTAATGTATTTTCTTTAACAAAAATAAACTTGACTATATAATTTTTTACTCTAGTCTTCATTTTGTTTGTTGTTGTCTTCTGTCATTCAATATCTGTTTGCAGGCCAATATGCCACATGCAATACTGTTTTTGGTTGAATTTATAAAATCCCTCTCTTAAAGCACTTTTTTAGGAAAACATCATTGATTATGTCATTATTTTCTCTTCAAGTTACATGTGCTATCCATTTTAGTTGTTGTTGCTGTTGGCAGTCGTCAAGTGATCCCATTTCTGTTATTTGGTACAGTTCTTTATGATTCTGTAGTGCCAGTTCACAATGTTCAAAGAAGGATGATCTTTGCCACTCACTTTATTCACTCAAAGCCCTTTTTCACCATTGATCTTAGGAAGTGGTTGTATACAGCTGACAGTTTAGATATTTCTGAATAGGTTTAGTGCCATGCATGACATATGTATGAAAGTCTCAACTTCACAAAGCTATTTAAGAACTTGACTTGAGTTTTCAGGTTGATGTTTTGGTTTCATAGAAATTTGTGGTGCTGGGCAAAACTACCTCTGACTTAACCTATTCTATGTTCAATTTCTTTTTCTCCAATACTTAATTTGTCATAGTTGATCTTTATGCCAAATGCCAAAGTGTTTGATGTGTTTAGTATTTAGTAATTCTGGATTAGGTGGCATCACTATTTCATTCCAGTTCTAGATCATAGTTTCTGTTTTGGAAAGGTTTATCTTTAGTCCCGTTTCTTGGAACATTTGATAGAGAATGCTGATTTTCTGTCAAGATCATTCTTATCCCAAGTATGAACACCTATGTCATCAGCATAGCCCACCTCATCATTAGTACATTGGCCATGAGAGGGAAAGTAGAATGATTGTCTTCTATTAGTAGACTTGTTTGGGATGTGGCATAGAATGTTTAAATTGTCAGTACCCATCTGATCACATCTGTGTTTGTAAATGTGTAGGGCATAGTCTAGGAAGCGATTAAATAAACTGGGGATCTCATTTCCTCCTTGTCAAACTTCTGATGAGGGAAATGTTTCTGTATTGGGGGTCTTCGCTTGTGTGAATCAATAGAGTTCCTCTATTAGATCAATACATTCAGTGGATTTGGAGCTTGTAAGGTAGTTTCTAAATGATGAGAAGAGGAAGTCTCATTGATATGTTCATATGCTGCTGCAAGGTTGTCAAACCATGTATGCAGTTTCCTATTAGATATGTAAGCAATTTCTTGGAGTTGTTTGATGGCATATATGCCCGTGTTGCCTCCCTTTCCAGATACAGCATCAGAAAAAAGATGAATGCAAATTGAAGAAAGGAAAAAAACATTAATCCTTCATTTGTAGATTTTAAGTTGCACACATAATGAATAATATTCTACTATTCATGTAGCAAAAAAAAGAAATAATTTAGGCTATAGGAGGCAGGCTAAATGAGCTTAACTGTACTGTTAAGGTAAGTCAAAGATACCATGAGAATGTAGGCCTATCAAGTAGGTTATGATCATTGAAAATGCATGAATTTTAACTCCTCCAGAAAAATTGACCTGTGTATAGTGCAATGGTCACCAAAAATGCATGACTTTTTAAAAAAATTACATTTGTATAGTATGGACCATTATTTTTTGCATAAAAAACTGATCATAAAAGTGAGATTTTATGATCTGTTTTTTTTACTCTACTTGAGTATATATGATATTTGAAATTGAATTTCTATCTTAATAGATTTCAAAACAGAACTTTGGCAAGAAAATATACAAACAACTTCATTTGCTTTGCACTGAATCCATTCATACATGTCATCTAATACAAAAAAATACACAAACATTACAAAAAGTCTTGATAGTGATATATAAAGTATTACATGTTTAAATTTCTATGAAATTATATTTTCTTTTAGTTAATGATGCAGAAAAATATTACTACTCACTGTTCCAGAATCACTTGGCTGAAAAAGAAAAATAGAATTTTGTATTACAAAGAGTGAGTCCATTTACATGTACATTCATAATAGTTATTTCATTTGGAATATAAATATAAAAAATATATACAGTAAGTCTATCTACGACTATACTTGGATATATTAATGTAGGGATAAGTTAATTTTTATAAGATGTATTTGCTTGGTAAAAGAAATTATGCTTCTAAGACATTCTCTATTTGAAGGTGAGTTCTTAATTTTTACTGACTGTATTAGGTTTCACATTCTCAACTATGAACAGGCATTTTTAATACATGAAAATATTTTTAAGACAGATATATAAATTCAGTAGATGTAATTTTTTTACATCTCTTTTTACATCCCATTTTATCATTTGATACAAATATTAATATATAAGTATGAATATTGTAGGAAATTATATAGAAAAAAAGCTAATATTACAGTCTAAGATGATAGAATTGGGTCTTTCAAACTGAGAGATTAGTATGGGGGTTAGGAAGTTATCAGTTATGAATGAGTTGCTTATCTTATGACAACATCCATTCTTACCACCTATCAGTATAATTGATTGGCTTTGTGTAGTGATTAAAAAATAATAAACAAAGTGTTGATAAATATAAAATAAATCTTTATATATCAAAATAATACAGAAGGATAAGGTGAAAGTTGAAGTTTCAAGAGTTCAAGTTTAAAAGTATGTATATATATTTAATAATAATATCATTATTTAAAAATATTTTCCATCACAACACAGAAATTTCAGTGTTCGAAACTAAAATTATTGTTCTATTTTCAAACAATTTTCAATAATTTGTCTTATTTGATAAATCCAAAGAGAAATCAAAGTTAAAGTAGAAAAGTGAAAAAATTCATGCATGTCTAGATAAGCCGTCTTGTATTAGACAGGTTACCATTGCTTCCTGTTAAGAATATAAACATGACATATGCTGAAATAATAAAGAGAGGTATATGTATCGAATAATGAGTTAATTTTGGCATTGTATTTTTAAAAATTATTCTTTTAATTTATTCTTTTATTTTTTATAATTTAGGACTGTCTTAAGTGGCCTCTAGTATGATTAAATCATTTTAATATACATTTACTTATTATGATTTAAAATGCAATACTTATTATATTCAATGGTATATTAGATATGGCAATGTTAAAATTGAAAATCAAGGAGTTAATTAAATATTATATGTACCATTATATATAATCAAATAATAGATACATAATAGTTATAATGTATAGATTATTTTAAAGAAAAATCCTATTAGTTATGTTTTAATGTGAACATGTTACAATACCCACAAAAACAGTTTGTTTCATTGATTTAATAAATCTTTATTTTTAAGAAACTTAATAATATATTGCTTTTGATGCTATCCATTGTTGTTGAAGGAAGGAAAATGTTAGTACCATCTCAATTTAAATTTATTTTTTGTGCTACCAATATAAAATTTTTTAGTACCTGGATTTTTAATAGATGAAATAGTACATTGGTAAATTATAGATTCTGTAAGAGATTTATTTTGCAATAGATAATTTATGTGATTTCTACAGTTACATAAACTATTATTAATATGCATTTTGTGTTGGGCCTCATTTTCACTTTTAATCAAAATGTCCTCTAAGTATGTGATCGCACAATCCATACCAGCCAACATTGCGTCCATTATTTGCTGGAATAGGCTTGGAGCTACCTTCAATCCAAAAGTGAAACGATTTAATTTAAAAATCCCTTTATGAGTATTTATTATCAGGTACTTTGAACATTCTTCACTCACTTTAACCTGAAGGTAAGCCTCCGACAAGTCCAACTTTGAAAACACTCTACCACTGTTCAATTTAGTAAATATATCCGCCAGAAACAGAGGGTATGCATGGTCTTTTAAAGAATCATTCAGGCCTGTCGAGAAATCAGCACACACTCTGATTTTTCGGTTTTTCTTTTTTATATAAACGGTTGGAGGCGCCCAATCTGAGTAATCCACTTTTGAAATTACGCCAATTTTTTTCCAACCTTTCTAACTCCTCATTTATTGAGTCTAGTGCCAAAAATGGAACTTTTCTTTTCGGTTTAAAAATTGGTTTCACATTTTCTTTCAACTCAAAGTTGACTTCTGTTTTTGTGCACAGACCTTGTCTTTCTGAAAAAACACGAGGGAATTCATTTTTCAACTCTGTAATAAATTTTTCTGTTTGCTTTGTCTTATAATTTTCTTTGACGTTCACTTGGTTACAGAAAGAATTTACTGGTAATTTCCACAAATTGAATAATACTATCCAGTCTGTACCAAAGAGGTTTACTGAATCAGGGAGCACATATACTTTCGATTTGTGAATTTTTCCCATGAACGAAGTGTTACATTTTAATTCACCTTGAAATTTAAGTCTTTTTCCAGACACTCCTCTGGCAATTTTGTCTGTCTTTGTCAAAGGTGGGTAACAAATTTTTTCCCATGTTAGCTCGTTTATCACAGAGATATCACTTCCTGAATCAAGTAATAATTTTACAGTCTGCCTATTTATTTTTACAGAGGCATTTTCTTCTTTGACCCTCCTCAATTTTGTGTTTAGACAAAACTACATTCGCTTTTGCCTTAGACTTTGGTTTTTCATTTCTCTGTTTTGTCCAACAATGTGAACTTTTATGGCCTACACGCCCACAATTATAACATTTTTTATCCTTAAAGTAGCAATCCTTCTTGCAATGCTGTCCTCCAGAGGCACTGCATATTCTTTTTCTTTCTTTTTGTATCCACTTCTTTTGTCATACAGTTTGAACTCATGAAATGTTCTTCTCCTCAATCTGAGTAGTGTCTTTTTTTTACATTTATCATTCGTTGATTCATTGACATTCTTCAGTTACTTTTTGTAACATAATCTCTGGATCAACAAAGTAATTTTTTCCTCGTCGGACCATTGTATGCACCATTTCGTAAATATTGTTTTAAACCTACGAAAATAAGCCGGAAACGCTGAACCACTGTCAGGGTTGTATTTAAATTCCAAGAGTGAATTTGAAATTCCTTCAGCCAAAAACAATCTAGAACTCGGTTCTTTTGTTGTCCTAAATAATACGTGTTCGAATAACTTTTCAAACCTTTCTTGTTGCTGTAATTGCTGTTTTTGTAGTTGTTGTTGGAATGTTGCTTGTAAAGTGTCTTGTAGCACCTTAACTAATTCCACCATTTGTTCCATTTTGCCAACGTGTTCACCAGAAATTCTGCTCCAATAAACAATAAAATTCTTATTCCAAACAAGAGGGGGGCAAGCGCTTCAGAAGTTTTTCTAACGTTCCTCATCAATAAGCGTTAAAACAATCATGAGTGAAAAATTACTTACTCTCTGTAAGCGTCGAACAGGTTTTTCTAACATTCTTCGTTAGTACACGTTGTCGAATGTATTTTTTTTTCTTTTGTCTTAACTTGTGAGGTTGTTACGAATCTTGTCGCCAACTGATATGTCCCGGAAAGGGATATATTTGAACAAAGTAGCTAAGTGGTTTTGGCTACATAACCAAGTAGAATACGGTAACAGTAATTGACTGGTACGTGTTGTAGTCGCAGGTAAGAAGTGTAGATCAATGGTGTAGTCCAGTGGGTGTCGTTATAGACTTAGCTCTCAGACTAAGGCTCTTTGACTCTCTTACACGTCCATTGGTATTTATGACTGACACCAGCCAATCATATTCCAGTGAGGGGGAACACAGGTGTACGCATATTCCATTACATCATATATATATGTGTGTGTGTGTGTGTGTGTGTGTGTGTGTGTATGTGACACTATTTAGCTATGGTAATTGATTAACTAATTAGCCATAGAAATTAAACAAGAAAATACTGAGAACGGAAAAGTTTAAAAAAGGATATCCCGAACAATATACCATTGATATAAAAAGATTTTACTTTAAAAAAAAGTTGCTTTTCTCAAGAAACCAAGGATTTGCATCAATGATAAGTTCACAGAAAGGCAATGTGGCGAGATTTGACAATTGATTAATGATGATTGTAAAAATACTGGTTAAGAAAACACAAGAACCAGGGGTATCGAAGATATCATTCAAGAGTGCAAAGATTTTAGGAGTCAACCAAGCGACAAAGCCATGTGTTAATTGTAAGAATTTTGGCATAAGAAGATATTCCAAAAGATATGCCATTCAATATAAAAAATTTTATTTTTACTTTTCTCAAGAAACTGAGGATTTGTGTAAACAGTAAATTCACAAAAAGGCCAAGTGGCGAGCTTTGAAAATTGATTGATGATGTTTGTAAAAGTACTGGTTAAGAAAACACAAAAAGCGTCGAAGATATCATTCGAAATTGCAAAGATTTTAGGAGTTGGCCAAGCGACAAGGCCATGTGTTATTTGTAAAATGAAAAAGGGAATTTCATAAACAAAATTCCAGTTTATAATTCTGAACTGAGAAATCCTGAATAAGCAGGAATGTCAAAGAGTTAATTAATGAAGCAAGCTTAGCCACACCCGCATGACTGAGACACCATTGAGACTTCCAATCCAAGCACCTGAGCACCGTCTTCAAGTTGCTCCAGATCCTTGCTTTCTAGCTGTCTTACCCGTTCTGTGGGTGCCACACTGTTGTTGATGTACACATTGTCTATGTATGCTGACATCGCCTGTTGAACAGTCACATCTCTGGATAGAACAGCCTCCACAATCAACTGCATAATGGAGGGGGCTACGTTCAATTTAAATCCCATCCAAGTTAGGCAGTATCTTCGCCCTCTAACCATCACAGTTTGGAAGGGCCATAGAGAACGGTTCACCTGCACCTGAAGGTAGGCTTTTCTTAAGTCCAACATCGACATGTCGGACCCCTTCTTACACCAGTCTCTCAGTTTTTGAGAGCACATATTGGTGCATGCCATGTACACTTCCACATCATCATTTAGTTTGTGGTAATCCATAACAGGTTGCATTTTTCCTTTGTTAGGCTGAACAATTGCCATTAGCGGGATCAAGCCTCTTGGGGGGGCCGAGCTCCTTCTCCGGGTATGGTATCAGCCATCCGTTATGAATCCAAGTCTGCAACTCGCAATTATATTCCTTCTGGATGTGTTTTGGCATGGTGCATTCAGGCATCTGATTGATCAACTGATCTGGTGGCATCTCACCCGACCACTTCCAGGTCGCCGTCCATGTTTTCTTAGTGGGGGTCGAATTCCACATCAAAGTCAGGTCTTTCTATTTTTACTGCGACAGCAGCACCGACACTGGACACTTCGTTTGGAAAACTGGCCTCACCGTGCTCATTTATATGAACATCGCCCAACAGGCATATAATGTCAAGTCCAAGCAGGAGATTGAACCCCAATAGATCTCCATCCATGGCCAGCATTTTGACCAATACGGGAATGCTCTTATTCACCTGTAGATTGACACTGGTCACTCCCCTGCTAGTCAAACTCCTTCCGTCAACAGTCAGTACATCCGTCCTACGTCCATTCGGTGGACCACAAACTGACCTCTTCACAAGAGACCGTGTGCATCCTGAATCAACCAATGCATTACATATCACTCCGTTGATGCACACGTGCATCACTGGCAGGTTAGTTCTCACATTACTTAGGGCATTTTCCAGACATTTCGATGCGACGTGGTCCTCCTTCTGCCACCTGTAACATCGGATGTTGGGCTTTTGGTTCTGCCCTGGTCATTCAAACTGGCAATGCTTGGCCAGATGGTTGGGCCCGGAATAATTAATGCAGCGAGCTCTCGGTGGGCTTGGGTCGAGGCACTTTTTCTGTAGCTGGTCAGTCGATGGCAGCAGCAACCCTTTTGCTGTTCATGACAGCTCTTGCCCGGCTGAGCATGCTCTCCGTGGGAATGAGGTCAACATCGGCAGATGCCCGCAACAACTCCTGGGTGTGGGCAGGCAGTCCAGCCATGAACGCATACTTCAGTGATCGGTCAGGCATTCCTCCAAACAGGCTGGAGAGTTTCTTCAATGCTGCGTAGAACTCATCTACTGACTCATCCAGGTGCAAAGTGCATCTAAAAACTGCTTGTACGCTTCACATAGGTCAAGGCCAAAAAAAAAAAAAAGTGCAGATTTTTTTTCGGGTCACATCGGTCTTGTCTGCATCCGAAAGTTGCTGGTAGACATTGAAGGCCCCTCCGGCCAATCGCAAGGGGATTAATTGCTCGACCCTGTCAACTCCCGGAAGTTTGCAAATCAGGTCTACTGTTTCTTTGTCTTCTCCGTCTTCTTCTGCTCAGTCTTACGCTGCAGTCGACACTGAAGTGAACAACATGTGTGTCTTTTACACAACTCGACACCTTTTTCTCCTTTACCCTCGGAAACTCTCAGCTTTTATGCCCATGAGGCATACACTTATACAAATGAATACAGGCTTCGCTCCCAGTCTGGTCGTGCATGAGCACTGCCATTTTTGTCTCTGCTGCCATGACATTTTTAATAATTTTTTCTACATAATCTGTAAAACTGTAACTTTAAAAATTTAAGCATATTTTTATTGAAAATCTTGCTTAGAGGATTATTACTTGGAAAACATTTACCATAACTTAGTGCTAACTATTTGGTTAAATGGGTGGGGGGGGTACCAAATGATTTTTCTATTTTTTTCGGGCTATCATTATTATAATTTCTGTATTTAATATCAAGACATTTATAGCCATTACTTTTTAAAGCATTATTATAAAAATTGCAGTGTTTATAAACTATATCTTCATTGGTAGAGTTAATGCTAATTCTACATTCTATGGATGAGAGTATGTTTTTTATTATAGATGTAGGGTGATTAGACTTTGACTGGATATATAATGGATTAGTATTTGTTTTCCTGTATAGTTGGTATATATTGCTGACTAAGTCTAGTGGTACATTGAGGAAGTTCACCATTTTTAAATTTGTATTGATTGTAACTTTTAGGTTTGGGCTTTTAAACTGTGTGTATTAATTTTCTAATTTTGTCAGTTTTGAAATTAGTAGAATTCCTCACAACCATAAGGTCATCATCTCTATATAACAGGGGTCGGCAACTCATTCGACCCCACGGGCCAGATCGTGTTTTAATGACGGTCGCGGGCCGGAAAGGCCATTAATGAAAAATTAAAGAAAATTACATGCAGACCCTTGTCAACCTAAATATTTAAAACCATAATGAAAATAAACATTGAGAAATCAGAAAAAAAAAAAAATCTAAAATTAAAAAAACACCTAACAAAAACTTTTTTTCAAAGGAACGTCAAAATACTTCAAAATGAAAAAAATCAACTGAAGTGAAATGGATGAAATTATGACGTGTAGGTTTGAAACTGTTATTGAAAATTGTTCCACAAACGAACCACACACACATCAAACAAAAACGAAGCACATATACCCATACATACGAGTACAAATAGTTGTAAACATATACACTTATGTATGTACACATGCGGTATCATCCACACATTCATGATGCACGTATGTATAATGTGTGTATGTTTAACTGTCTTTAGATTTCTGCTACCTCACTGCGATGGGGGGGGGTCGCTGTTGGAGGAATGAAATAGAAAGCCAACTGAGACAACATTGTCCCTTTGAAGCTGTCGCCGGTCAGTCAGTCAAATCGGCTCTCAGTTTTTGTTTTATGTTTATTTTTTTTATTTTTTATGCTGAAATGGAGGTGATTAAATTTTGATCGTGTTTGTGTGATCATAGTATTCAAATTCGGTTGGGTGGATCAGAGGAAGATAACAGCAGGCCTTTTGTCGAATTCAAAAGCCTCGTCTCTCATGTTAAAAATAGAGTCATTGGTAATCAGGCTTGTGGGCCGGTCAAAATGCCTTCGCGGTCCGGAACCGGCCCATGGTCCATAGGTTGCTGACCATTGCTATATAACCTTATATTTTCTGTACTGATTTTATGGTGGGCAGTAAGATTGTATAAAATGAACAATCCAACAAGAGCGGAAGATTCTGCAGAGTCCAAATATCCCATTGTAATGTCAAAATGGTATCCTATTATTATTCTTTATTCACTGTTTCTTGTTGTTGATA